>PVJX010009956.1:0-59011 GCA_004027295.1 Dolichotis patagonum
TCTCTCTCTCTCTCTCTCTCTCTCTCTCTCTCTCTCTCCTTCTCTCCCTCCCTCCCTGGAGCAAGGTGGAGACAAGGTCTGTCTGTGTAGTCCAGGCTGGACTTGAGTTCCTATGTAGCCCAGGCTGGCCTCAAACTCACAGTAATCCTCCTGCCTCAGTCTCTCAAGTACTGGGACTATAGGCATACACCACCATGCTTGATAAATGGTGGTTATGTCTAAGAAGTGAGATGACAAATGACCAAAATTTTCTACATTGTGTGTGTGTGTGTGTGTGTGTGTGTGTGTGTATCTAACTGGGTATTGAACTAAGAGCCTTCCAGTCATCTACATATCAGCCGTTTTCTTATTTTTAACTTTGATGGTGGTACACACCTATAATCCTAGCACTCAGGAGGCTGAGGCAGGAGGATTGCTGTGAGTTCGAAGCCAGCCTGGGCTACACAGTGAGTTCAAGGCCAGCCTGGGCTACATAGCAAGACCTTGTCTTAAAAAATAAATAATTGAATGTTCATGACTGAGGGTAGTTTAATGGTAGAGTACTTGCCTAGTGCATGAGGCTCTGGGTTTGATCTCCAGCCCCAAAAGGGGAGAAGAAGCCCAACGATAGTACTCAGGTTTGTAGGGCATGTGAGGGATCCCAAGATGCGGATCCTGATTCCCAGGGCCACAGACCACGGGCTGCAGTGGCCTTGCTCCCATGGTCCTGCGCCAGCTAAACCCTGGCTCAGAGCACAGATATACCCACCAAGCACACACTCCTGGTGTCACAAGCCCTTGTTGGGCACCAACTCCATACCAGGCACTGGCCTAGTGGTGGGGAACAATGTGGGTGAGGCTCCCTCACTGGTGAAAGAGACACGCGGAACACAAGCTAAAGCTCCCTAAAAGTAGGAGTTGTCAACACTGAACCTGCAGCAGGAGCAGCCCTGGCCCTGCTCTCGCCTTGGCCCTCAGTCCCAGGGTCACATTGGATTTGCTTACAGTGTTTCCACAGTGCTGACCGTCACACACCCCACAGGGTCTAGTATGTCGGGAATTTCCCAAACTCCAGGTAGTTGTCAGATATTTCCTGGCTCAAACATGTGGCAATAGGAAAGATCAGGAAACTCAGGAGGCTGAGACAGGAGGACTGCCATGAGTTCAAGGCCAACCCAAACTATGTAGTGAGACCCTGTCTCAAAACAAAACAAAACAAAACAAACAAACAAACAAAGAAAAAATGACCAGAAAAGTGTGACATTATCATTGTCAGGAACCCTCATTTTTAAATAATCATCTTACTGTGATTAACTTTTCTGAAATACAGAGACTCCCAAATTGGCCATCAGACATTCACATGGTACCACATACAAAAACCCAGAAAGGGGGAGATGTAGCTCAGTGGTACAGCATGTGCTTAGTACGTGCAAGGCCCTAGGTTCAATCTCCAGCAGATGGCAGGGAGGGAAAGGAGGGAGGAAGGGAGGAAGGGAAAAAGGAACCAGGCAGAGGGGCACACGCATGCACTCCAGAGGATGAGACAGGAGGATCTCAAATTCAAGCCCAGTCCAGAGAAATTAGTAACTTAGAAAGACCAGTCTCATAATAAAGATAAGAAAGGATGAAGGAGGTAGTGTAGTGTGAAGACCCTGGGTTCAATCCCCAGTACTAAAAAAAATAAAAATAAAAATACATAAAAAAAGAGAAACAGAGAGAGAGAGACAGACAAAAAGCAAGACAGACAAAGAAACACAAAAGGAGAAAAAACAAAGGACAGAAATCCAGAAAAGCCTGGTAGAAAAGAGGGGTGAGTGCATGCCCCATCTTTATACCCCTGTTAGAGTCAAAGCGTTTCTCCCTCAGCCATGGCCCTGCTCTGTTTGGCCTCTCACTGCAGGAGCTGGGCTTTCAGCCACCTGCCTAGAGCACCCGCCCACGTGTGACAGGGGAGCACAGCCCTCCTCTGAGTCATCCCTGCGCAAAGCCCCACCCCAGGGAGGAGTCCCGGGGACCCAGGATTCCCCTCTCCGCTGATGGCACTGCCCAGTGTGCTGCGTTAGTCCTGCCGCACCCTACCTCACTGATGGGGCTTCCCAGGCAGGGGACTCAGTGACCTGTGTCTGCCGGATGCTGGGGGTGGAGCGCAGCGCCTCCCGAGAGCCTGCGCTCTACTGCTGAGCCAGCCTGGGCGCAGCACGGCCTATCATTGAACCCTGCATCACATGGCTACTTCTCTACCATTTTAAGTATGAAAAGGCCTTACATTCTCCTTTGGTGTCATTTGGCATTTCTGCTAACAGCAGCAGCTTGCTACAGTTTAACCCTGTTCTAAATGTATCTGCTTGCTGTTAGACCATCTTCACTATTGGGACTAAACAAACCCAAGCCTCCAGGAAAGCCAAATGTGGTTTTTCAGGCTGCACTGCCCCCTGGCCTCCTCTATCCTGCAAAACCACAGGCCACGTCTTAGAGATACTTAACAAATGTTTGCTGAATGAAAATAGAAAAGCTGATTAGAGTGTGGAAAACTCTGAATGAGGTAAATGGCCAGGTGCCTCTCCTGAGCCCCAGCATCCACCCACCAGCTCGCTGCCTGAGTGGTGCCAGCAGGAGGCTCTGACTGGAGTCAAAGGAAGAGCCCTGCCAGGCCTGAGCGCACGTTTCACACACGCTGCAACAAAATGTCACAAGAACAAGACAGTCCCGAGAGGCCCATCAGCTCTCCCTGGACCTGACCCACTTTGCTGACCACTCCCCTCTGCTCAGCCACTGCTATGGAGTCCTGGGGACATGTCTCACGCTGGTTTCTTAGTATCAGCAGGAATCAGGACTGTGGATTCTGATAGTCTGGAAGTTTTTTACTTTTCCTGGGGTTACAATGTACCTAGAATGGTATCCATGGTGCTGGGCCTGGAATCCAGGCCCTCACACAAGCCAGGCAAGCACTCAACTGTGAAGCTACCGCTCCAGCGTGGGGCATGCCCCTTTTAATGGAAATAAGCATTAATTTGAAGTTTGGATTTAAAAGATTAATAATTAAGTTGGGCACAGTGGTACATTCCTTTAATTTCAGAGATTCAGGAAGCTGAGGCAGGAGTATTACAAATTCAAGCTCATTCTGAGCAACTTAGTGAAACCCTGTCTCAAAATAAAAAAAGAAAGGGCTGGTAATGTCACTTAGTGGCAGGGTGTCCCTGGATTCTATTCCACGAGTATGGGGAGTATGGGGGTGAGATGGGGAGGATTTAGCAGTAGACATTTTGAATACAACATAGCTACTGACTGATGCTTCTAATACAGGTTTTTTTTCCCCCAGAGAGGGTCTCACTCTTTAGTCCAAACTCACAATTCTCCCGCTTTGGCCTCCCTCCCCATTGCTAGAATTACAAGCATGGGCCACCACACTCAGCTTCACAATATGTTTTTCTGGAAAACAAAATTGCCCTATTATTTCAATTAACAGAACAAGCTGCATTATATAACAGCAAACATTTAAGTCCCCAAAAGAAAATAAAATTGTTTTAATGAATTTATTTTAACTTTCTTAGATGATAAGGTTTAGAAGCCAAGGAAAATACATCTAAAACTTTGCCAAGGTCTTTCTCTGATTCTACAAAATAACGTCATGAGTTCCAGAAGTAGGGACAACTAGAGTGAGGCCAAAGACATGAGCTTCTTATCTCCAAGGACATAAACAGTGCATGTCACAGGTGACCTCACTCGGGGAAGACAGAATGGCACGTAAAGTCGCACACCTCTGTTGACACAGTGACTGGTGGCCTCACCCTTATCACCCTCGGCTGATTAGTGACCAGGACCCGAGGCTGTGGCCTCCTGAGACGATACCTCAGCATTTCTTTCAGAACAAAAGACCTTAGTTCCTAAGCCTACAGATGTTCTATGGAGTAAAAGGTCACAAGAAAAACCATCAAGAGGAAAATTACGGACAAACCAGAAACCACAGCTGTGAGAGTCGTTTGTCAAATGAAGTGAAGAAGCATAGGGAGATGACTGTACCTCCCAAGATTTCCTTAGCAACAACCCAAATAAGAGACAAAAGGCAGCTCAATCAGGTCAGCCTGTAATCTGACCTGAGGACAAATTAAAAGGTACCTTAGTCCTTTTCACAAATGAAATTCTAACAGAAGATGATAATCACAGCTGAAGACAAGAAATAACCAACACCCTCGGACCTGGAGGAAGAGATTGTCCACAGGCCATGGAGACATCTTGTCACCAAAGAGCCCCGGGAGTCTCAGCATCTCCTGCTTGGGGCAATCCTGGCAAAGTCTGTGCACTCAAAGTGTATTTTCTATACCGAAAGCTCCTTCTATAGGACAAGCACCTACACAAACTCCGGCTCAGTCCTGATGCAGGCCCCGCTTACGGTGCGGAGGAGCTAAAGTCTCGTTGCCGACAATGTTACCAGGCTCTGGGGGCTGGTGTCCCCTCCTAGAGGTGGTCTCTAGATTCTTTCTGTCCTGAACAAAGCATTGGCCAGGACAAGTGCAGATGGTGGCAAGGTTTTATAATTATTAAAGGTGGGAAAAGAAACACGCTCTGCAGATTGAGTTGGCCAAGAAAAAATAGGGGAAAAAGTACACTCTTGCAGAGTGGGAGTGCGTTACAGGAGCCCTGACCTCGGTGACAGCTGTCTTTTTGTATTTCCCACTTCTCGGCGAGGTCTAGGCCATCCTGTCCAAAACTGCCGGAGTTCTTGCAAGAAGTCCATGTATGGTGCTCTGGGAACTGTTCTGCCTGAGTCCTGGAACTGTGTAGTTAACAGATCACGCCCACTTCCGCAGCCAGTCTGCCACGCCCGAATCTTCTGACTGTCTAAGGAAGCTGCCTGGGTGACCACCCTTCCCCTTAAAACCAGTGCGCCCTTCAACTCAGAAGAACTTTTCTGCTAGTTTCTAAAATTCCTAAAATTCTGAAGGGTTGCGATTTAAGATCACAGTCTTAGAATTCTGTAGCCTTTAATACTTATAAATTTTAATTCATAAATTTACTCTGAAGAATTTTAAAGGGATAAATATGCTTAAAGATATAGCTAGAAGAATATTCAGTATAAGGGAGGTAGCTATTAGAGAAGAGAAAAGGAATCAGAGGAGAGAGAGAAAAGAAAGGGGTGATAAGGGGAACAATTGAAGTATGTTACACAGATGTACTAATATATCAAAATGTAACCCATTTTGTATAACAATATGTACTAATAAAGAATATTTATTATAGCCCTACTAATCATGAAAAAATAAAAATAAAAGTCAATCATAGGGATTAGGTAAAATGAAGATAGATTCACTGAGTAAAAAAAACATTCAGTCAAAACTACAGAAGTGCTGGCCCTGGGAGTAGAAGAGAAGACAGAAGAGAAGCTATGGGACAGGGGCCACAGCTGAGAGAGACCAGAGGACACTGCAGAGGCACACCCAGGTGTGGGGAGCAGTGGCAATCTTTGTTGTATAAGGGCAAAGGAAAGATTTGGCCCAGAAGGTTGACTTAAATATATAAATTTAAATATATTAGTACACTAGTTATAGTACTATATTTAAATATACTAGTGTTAACTATTATAGATTTGAGCCAGGCATGGTGGCACATGTCTGTGATCCCAGCACTTGGGAGACTGAGGCAGGAGGATTGCTGTGAGTTTGAGCCAGCCTGGGAAACATAGTGCAGAGTGACATAGCAAGACCTTGTCTCAAAATATCAGAAAAAAGAACTAATATATTAATGTTATTAATTTAGTTAATTGATGTGTTGACTAGTAGTATAATTAATTAGCATGTATTAATGTAGATATAGATTAGAATCAATTTAATTCTACCAATTTCTAAAAAAAGTTTAATATTACATTATTGTATAATTAACATGAAATATTGTCAATAGTATGTTATATCAATAATGCTATAATACAGCTCATTTAAATAAATTAAATGTGATTATATATTAATAATATACTATGTTATATTAATATTATTTATCTTCTTTTGAGTTATAAGAATAATTTATATTCTTGGTAGAAAAGTCAGAAACCAAAAAAAAAGTAGACCATTCTTTAGGGGGTTGGGGATATAGCACCAGTAGCACAGCGACAGCCTAACAAGTGTGAGGTTGTGAGTTCCATACCCAGTACAAAAACAAATTAGAAAAACCAGAAATGAAGCCAGGCATGGTGACACATGCCTGTAATCCCAGCACTTTGCAGGCTGAGGCAGGAGGAGCATCATGGCTTTGAGGCCAGCCTGGGTTACACAGTGAGTTCAAAGGCAGCCTGGACTACATAGTAAGACCTTGACTCAAAAAAAAAAAAAAAAAAAAAGTGCAGTGGTGCACACCTGGGAGGCTGAGATAAGAGGACTGCAAGTTCAAACCCAGACTGGAAAACTTAGGACTTACTGAGACACTATCAAATTTTAAAAAATTAAAGGCTGGGTGGGGTAGATTAGCTAACGTTCCATTTGTAACACCTAGGTGAACTGAATCTGTGGTGCTGAATGTGGATGACCCACCTGAGGGTTGTTGCCAACCCCCCCCCCCTTTTTTTGAGTCAAGGTCTTACTATGTAGTCCAGGCTGTCCTTGAACTCACTGTGTAACCCAGGCTGGCCTCGAAGTCATGATGCTCCTCCTGCCTCAGCCTGCAAAGTGCTGGGATTACAGGCATGTGTAAAAGAACTGGAGGGGGAGATGGTGTGCTGTTGATTCTCCTGGAGAAGCTGCACTGGTTTTCCTGGTATGAACTCAGCTGTACTTATCATCGGAGCTCAGGTCCTTGCTGTCACTGAGGATGACTGTGGTTCTTTTCCAAGGAGCTCTGATCCTTACCTTGGGCAGTGCTTCCTGACTCCAGTACAGAACCCTCAACCTACGGGCACAGATCCTTCATCCCATGGGTACAGGCTTTCTAGCTTCCACCACTGACCATTAGGCCTTCCTGATGCGGATCCTTGATACAGAGTTGCATGAGACATTTTGTGGACTCTAATTGAACTCGTGGAGGACATTGCCATAGGCTCTAGGCCTCCAGCTGGCCTCATGCAGGACGCTGTCATGGGATATAGGCTCTCAGCTGGCTTCTTTGGGTCTCTAGTGTGTGGACAGATTTCCTGCACTGCTTGCATTTGACTCTTTGGGTGAATATTATCAAATAATCCTATAAATTATGTGTCTTGTAATAAATCTTTTCCCTTATAAACCTTGACCATAACATCTGGGGATGTAGCTCAATGTAATCCCCAATAGCAAGGGGGAAAAATCACTATCAACAAAACTGAGTAACAGCTGAACATGTCTGAATACACTGTGTTACCTCAGCTCTCACTTCCTGACTTTTTAAATTGTTATTATGACTATAATCAAGGTGTAGTATGGACTGTTGATTCAGTTGGGAATCTGTATGCCAAATGCCAGTTATGCCATTTTAGTCTCACACCAACCTCTGGAATGGACTTTAATCTCACTTCACAGATGAAGATTCCGATGCCCAAAGAAGCTGGAATCTGTACCCAAGGTCTCAGTGGGCATTAGGGTTGGGATTCAAATCTAAGGCTGATCAGCTCCAAATCACTTGTTGCTAATACCTGCTCCACACTGTCTGCCCCCTGCACCATTTTTGGATTGAAAAACTGAAACGCTACTTAACAGTCACAGTGCAGCAAGCACCACTCTGACTTCAGATTCAGGCTGGGGAGATGTCCATCTCTGACACCAAGGAGAGATTCCTAGGAGGACTGTCAGACAAGAGGAAGTGGCCCTGCAAGAGAGGAGAGAGAATAGATATGCTCCTGTGTGTACATATATGCATGAAAATGGCCAAGTGTAACCCAATATTCTGTGTAATTAATATGAACTAATTAAAAAAATAACAGCTCCCTCAGAGCCAGAGGCCCATGTGGGGAGACAGGCTGGGCACCACGCTCTATCTGCTGCAGGCTGTTGGTGTCACTACCACCTGCCCCAGGCCTGGGCTTCTGAGCTGCCCCTCAGGTTGACCTACTTGGCCATTTGCACAGTTCCTTGAGCCTCAAGTGCTTCCCTCTGACCCACTGCCAGCTCTGACCAGCAGCATGGGCACCTGTCCACACATTTGGCCCTTGCCTGATCTCAGTCCTTGCCTTCTTTCCAACATGCCCTTATCTTGACAAGAGGCTTTGTCTTGGTCCAAATGCCACTTCTTTCTTGCATCCCACAGTAGCCTCCTTTGTCTCCACTTTATTTCCCATCTTGTTCCTCTGACCATACTTCACACCTCGTGCTCCATGGAGGTCAACACTCCAGTATGGATCTTGCAGTCCCTTCTTCCTGAGGTCCTGACACTTACTTCCACCCTTGGGTGCAAGTCTGCAATTACCTTTCTGACTTTTACATTGCCTGGGTGCCATCCAACCATAGGATCTACTTCTGGGCTCCTCATCCTTCAAAACAGTGTCACACTTGGACAGAATTTCCAAGGCATAAATATCACCATCTTCCTCATCCAGGGCACCACACCAAGAGCCGTCAAAAGACAAGGTTTCATACTGAGCAATGGCAGTTTGCAAGGTACGTCTGCACTGAAGAATAGAGCTGCTCAGAGGATGTGATGACGAGCACAGCAGCATCTCTTGATCACTGAGAAAGAAGTGAACAGGAGCCCCAGAATAACACAGCCTCGGAAACAGTCGTCTTGGAAACCAGAAGCAAGTGCTCTAGGCAGCAGCTGTCCTCCATCCTCATCAGAAGTGATGAGTTCAAGTCCTCACACAGGAAGGGGCAGTGCTGCAGAAGCAGAAAGAGGGCCCCCAAAAGGAGAGGCACACATGTTCCTCCCCTGGTCACTGTGGCCCAGGGCCAGCGCTGGCAGCCAGGTCTGAAGAGCACAACTACACTAATGGCGGCAATGAGGACTCCGGTCCTTCTGGGAAATAGCTTTCCACAACTTCAATATTTATTAAAGACCTGGACTGAGAAGGTAATAACGAAATGAGAGCAATCATTTCTAAATGTATTTTAAGAAAGAACTCTAAATTCATTTGGGAGATGGGCAATCAGCAGAAGCTCTCCATCTTTCCAGAAGTAAAATGCAAGTCACAGGGCCGGGAATATAGCTCAGCAGCATAGCACTTGCCTGGCAAGCGCAAGATCCTGAGTTTGATTCCTGGTACAGGAGAAAAATAAAAAAAGCAAGTCTCCAAATAAAGATTAACTTTGTGTTCCCAATTTAAGAGACGTAGCACTAGCAAATAGTACATGTTGTACCTGAACAGTTCAACAGTTGCACCTGAATTTAGAGAAGCAGATTGCAATTGCAATATTACTAACCAAAGGGGTAAAAGCGGTGTTGTGGACATACATACAATTGTAGTACTCTGGAGGAAGGCTAAGGTAAGATTATGACTGTGAGGCCAGCCTGGGCTACACAGTGAGTTCAAGGCCAATTTAGAATACATAGTGAGCCAGGCATGGTGGCACATACCTATAATTCCAACACCCCGGAGGCTGACGCAGAAAGAGTGCCAAGAGTTTGAGGCCAGCCTGGGCTATACAATGTGTTCAAGGCCAACCTGAACTTCATAGTGAGACCCTGTCTGAAAAAAAAGAAAGAAAGAAAAGAAAAAGAAAAAACATAGAGTGAAGGCCGGGTGTGGTGGCACACCTATAATCCCAGCACTTGGGAGATTGAGGCAGGGGGATCACCACAAATTTGAGGCCAGTTTGGGCCACATACATGAGGTCAAGGCCAACTGTACTACATAGTGAGACCCTGTCTCAAAAAACAAAAACAAAGCAAACAAAAAAACCCAACAAACAAACAAAAATAACACAGTGAGGCCCTGTTTTAAATTTTTAAAAAAAGTGGTTTCCTGCCTTGGCCCCACAAAATTGAGAAAGCAGTCATCACCCCAGTGATGCACAAACCCCACCAAGAAGATGGGCAAAGGCTCTCAGGAACCTTTCCTATATTAAAATCAGGAAGGTGTGCTTCACAAGTCTTCCAGAAAACACGTTGGGAAAACATAACCACTTTAGTGTCTTCATCGACTCAATGAAGAATGGGTAGGGCAGATGGGACACAGAAAGTATATTTGTCAGTGATTCCATATTTATATACATAAACACTTTTACCTGGCCTGAAATTCTCAATTTTCTTCCTTTTTTAGTCCAACATCTCCAAGCAGATTGCTGGATCCCTCAGATCCTCCATGGAAAAGACTGCAATGTTCTCCTGAAGTTCCAGTCAGTGCTTGGTGGCCAGTCCCTGTACATTAAATATCCTTAGGTGTGAAATCCACAGGGTGACGTCTTTGGGTGCAAAGGTCACATTATTGAGCAAGTAGTCAACATCTTAATCCTATTTCCGATGTTTAAATTAGCATTAAGTCTAAGTCACTGCGTGACAAAAAGTAAACCCATAAAATACTAATGTGATGATTAATCCAAACCAAACTTTTGTTTGTGCTGTACCTAAGGACTAAATCACCTTCTGGCACAAATGATACTAACACAATTCCATTTCATGCATCTGAACAGACTGAGGCTATCTAAGGTGCAGGTGTCTTCCTGGATACATTCCCTGACATAATGAGAGGGGTTTCAGGGGACGGGTGTTTTACAGTAATGGGATCTGACTGATTTCTCAGATTGTGTCTCACCCTAAAACTTCATGAACAGAAAGAAACAGGTGCCAGTGAGCCAATACTTCTGAACCCTCAGAGCCTCCAGTGGGTGATGCACAGCCATAGATTTTTCCTCCAGAATCTCTAAAAGATATTTCAAACGCATTGCATCACAAATACAAGCCTCAGCTCACTGGCCCTCTTTAGAAGCACATCTGTGCTTGTAAAGGGTTGTAGCTTTAGGCCAGAGTTGCATAACTAAATACATCATTAGAGGATCCCCCCCCCACACACACACACTCAGACAGGAAGTGAGTTACTGCTGCTTCCCCAGCATCTGAAAGAACCCACAGGAAACACTGGCTGCCCTCAGAGAGCTCACTCCCAGTCTAAGGCTGAGGGCAAAGGAGAAAGTAGAAAATAATCAGGTTAAAGTGTGACAGAGTTTTAGTGAGATTGGGAAACATGAATTTCATACACTACTGTTAAGAAAGGGATCCAGTATAATCCTTCTGGGAGGTATAATGCTTTACCCAAAGCCTAAGAGCTGGGTGTGGTGGTGAACCCTATAATCCCAGCACTCTGGAGGCTGAATCAGGACAATCGCCATACTTTCCAGCTACAAAGAGATCAAGACCAGCCTGAGCTATGCAGTGAGACTCTGTCTCAAAAAGCCAAAACCAAAACCAAACAACCACCACAAAAGCATGCTATAGATTTACCAGGTTTTTGTTGATGTGGCTTTCTCTTTACTCGAGGCCCAGCTCCTTGTCTCTCCTTCCAACTCCATTTTTCTTAGCAATACAGAACCGGCAGCTAATCTAGCATAGCAAGACATTAAAAATGAACTTGCCGAACAGTGTCAGCAGCTACAGTATGGAACAGGTAGCTTCGCAGTCCTGGGCCAGCTCCTACACCTGTCTTGCCTGAACCACGTCGGAATGGCACAGCCCTGCTGTCCCAGCCGCAGCTCCCTGGGTACGAGCGGCACCCTGACCTGGGGAACGTAACTGGATGTCCTCTCCCCCGGGGCCTTTGGAATGGGCGCACGGGGACTCTAGATCGTCCTAGCCAAGTATGCGGTTGGTGAAATCATGAAGGTCTGAGGCTGCCCCAGCAGAGATGTGCCCAGGAGCACAGCAAGGAGGTGTTTGGAATGACAGGACAGAATGAGGCAGCCAGGGAGAGCCCACCAGGCCTGTGCGGAAGAGGGAGAGGAAACCAACCCAGTTCCTATCAAGGCTCCAACCTCCAGCACCCCAGCAGCAGAGCCTCGGGCTGCAGCTCCTGAGTACTCTGTTGGGCACTGATTCAAGACCACATCAGCAGCACCCCTTTCTGCACCTAGAATTCTAGACTAAGACAGTGGCTCTTACTTGCAACCAAACTATCCCTAATATGATCATCAAACATATGCAGATCACTGATGCAAGAGTTGAACAGTCAGAATTAAGTTCTTGTTTTGTGGCTGCTATGGAGTCATCCAGCAGAGCGGCTCTAGGAATCGGGGCAGTAGCAGCTGCCAAATATCTGGCCTGTTTTTGGATTCTATCTTAGGTTTTGAAAGCAAAATAAGCAGTGATAACAATTTCTTTAGGTGCTATCCCAAATTCAGAAAGATCCTTCAGAAAACAATGACAAAAAAGAAATTTCAATAGAATTACATTATTTGGGGTCCAAGGATTTAGCTCAGAGGCATAAGCACATGCCTGGCAAATGCAAGCTTTGAGTTTGATCCCTGGTACCAAAAAAAAAAAAAAAAAAAAAAAAGAATTACATTATTTACAAGTGAGTCAACATGTATTATGTAGCATTAATTTTTATTTTCTTTTGGTTCAGGAGAGCACTGGGGATTGAATTCAGGACTTCTTCACTAAGCTATGTGCCAGTCCATTTATTTATTTAGGTACTGGGGATCGAACTCATGACCTCACACTTGGCAGGCAGGCACTTACGTTGCTGAGCTAAATCCCCAGTCCTATTTATTTTTATTTTGATCCAGGATCTTATTAA
Organism: Dolichotis patagonum; assembly: GCA_004027295.1. Lineage (NCBI taxonomy): Eukaryota > Metazoa > Chordata > Mammalia > Rodentia > Caviidae > Dolichotis > Dolichotis patagonum. The sequence continues at coordinate 12,596 of PVJX010009956.1, forward strand.
ATTGCTAAGTTGCCCCTGCAGGATGTAAACTTGAAATCCTCCTGTCTCAGTCTCCCAGACTACTAGGATTACAGGCATGTGCCACCATGCCTGGCTCATTTTTCTTTAAAAGAAAGACAAGTTAAAACTACGGATTTATCTGCAAACTGTCAGACTTCACACTCTAACTTGCAAACCATCCTCCCCACATAAGGTAAAGATAGGGCTTAAAAGTGGCTGCTCAGGAGGGCCACGCAGACCATGCTGGAAAGGCAGGAAGTAATGGCCAAGTGCTTCTCCTCAATGGTATTTCCAAGGTCAGTGTGAAAGGACAAAGCTTAGGTTCACGGCCAGCAAGCATTTGTGAGTCTGAGTGTGCTGAGCCTTCATCAAGATGCTTTGCACCTCCTGGGGACATGCTGTTGTGGTCTGTCCAACAGCCATGGTGCCTCCTCCTTTCCTCACAGAGCCCCGAGGTTGTTGCCTTCCTCTATGTCACCATTCACTTCAAGACAGGTACCCACTGTCAAGGAGCAGGGGTCATGTCTTACCCAAGACATTCACTCTGGTCCCATTTCCCTTGCCAGATGACTGTACAACTGATATGAACTACTTCTCTGCTCTCAGGACAAGATACAAGAAGAAAGTCCTTCTATGGACATCCTTCCTGGATGTGCCCACTGGAACCACTATAGCCATCTTCCACACTGACATGGAGATGGCAACAAGAGAGTGCCCAGGGCTCACCACATGTAAACTTCATGCCACATCTGATCTATGCCTGTTACAGTTTGGGTCTTATTACGGGGTCCTCAAAAGTCTCATGTGTATGGAAAGTGACCGGATCATGGGGCACTGTACTCATCAGTGGACTTCTCCATTGATGAGTTCAGTAGCTGACTGTGCTGTTAGGGGCGGGCCCCCTTTGGAGGTGGGTCACTGAGGGTTGGGACTCTTGTCTCCAAGAGGACACCCTTCTCTTCTGCTTTTTGACTGCCATGAGGTTAGCAGCTTTCCTTCATCGTGTTCTTCCACCAAGCTGTTTCTGCCTTGAAGCCAGCTGACCATGGACTGAATACCCCCAACTGGGAGCCAGATTAAGGCTCTTCTTAAATTTGTGGGTATTGGGAATTTTGTCTTAGAGACAGGAAATCTGACTAGTCTTCAATGACCCCCAGAATCTCACCTGTTGATGACTTGTTTCTCAATAGAGCAACGTTTAAAACAATACAGCTGTGCCTTTGGTCAGTGCTGGATCATGAGGGCTCTGACCTGACAAATGGACTCATTCCCAGATGGACCACAGTTTCGTGGGCTGCAGAGAAGCGGTAGGAAATTTAGAGGGCAGGGCCTACTTGGAGGAAGTAGGTCACTGGGTGTGCCCTGAAGGGCATGTTTTGTCCACAGCCCTTCCTCTCACACTTGTTCTTTCTTTGCTTCCAGGCAGCTGGGGGGTGAGCAGTTTTGCTTCACCACATGTTCCCTGCCATGATGTTCCACCTCACCACAAGCTTAATGCAATGGGCAGCTGACCATTGATTGAAACCTCTGAAATTGTGATCTAGAATAACAAACCTTTCTTCCTTTAAGTTGATCTGTCAGGTATTTGTAACAGTGATGGAAAACTGACTAGCACAGTTTCCTAATAGATTATGCTACTCCAAAAAAAAGAAAGAAGCCTATCTTTCCTCCTCCTTACAGAGAATAGCACACTGCCTTATGTACTTTATTTAATCTTTATGATGAATCCAAGCCAAGGGTTTAAGATAAAGAGTAATTTTAGTCTAGTTGCCCTACTATGCATGCAAGTTACTGCAGAAAGCTGCAGGCTACATACTATGAATACAGCATTTTAGGGGCAACTGGAGTTTTTCAAATAAATATGCCTGCATATGACTTTTGCCTTATACTCCTGACTTTAGATACTGACCCCCACATAGAAACTGCTCTTGTGCAGGAGACTGCATTGCTGCCTGAAGTACTGGAGTGCACATACCTAAGTCATAAACAAAGAGGAAATCACACACTGGATTTTCCAGGAAGAGGGAAGGTGTCACAAAAACCAGCCACATACATCCCATTGCCTAAAGCACTTGAGCTTTTCACATCTATCTCTTCATCTATAAAATCTCCAGGACCGAGAAATTTGTCTGTTCGGTTGCAATGACACAAAGGTAGAGGTGTCCATCCTAGAAAGAAGAATTTACAATTTTACAATCCTTGATAGCATTTTGGTTTATAAACAAAGAATTTTTTTGGAGACAGAGTCTTGCTGTGTAGTTCAGGCTGGCTTTGAACTCATCAGATAGCCCAATATGACCTCAAAGTCTCAGTGATCCTTCTGCCTCAGCCTTCCGAGTGCTGGGATTACAGCTGTGCATCACTGTGCCCAGTTTATAACTAAACAATTGAGTAACATGTAAGGACTTGAAATTGCCAGTAACTACAGACTCCAAGCTACTGCCCATCTCACTTTTACATAGACATAATTACTCCACATAAATTTCTTATTAACTTCTCTCGCCCTCTTGTCAGATTTTAGTAGACCTAGTGAGGTTTACCCATCAGAACGTGGAATCAAGAGAATAAATCTTTGTTTTGAAAATTAAACCTGGAAGAAATCTGGGTGTGTTGGTGGGCTCTGCAGTCTTAGCTACTTGGGAGACCAAGGCAGTAGGATCCCTTAAACCCAGAAGTTCAAGGCCAACCTGGTCACCATAGTTAGATCTTGTCTCAAAAATAAACTATAAAAACCACAGGTAGATCCAAGCAAGGTCCCTTTAAAAGGTAATACAGCTCCAGAACCAGAACCTCAGCAACCTGCACAAACACACACACATATCTAAAGAGGGAGTGTGGGACAGTGGCCATGCAGCTGATTGGTAGAATGCCTGCTTAGCCTTCAGGAGGCTCTAGTTCAATCCCCAGCACCAAAACAAAAACCCCATGCATGTTGCTCTAAGTAACACGGAATGTATTACACTACATAATGTGAAAATTTTAACTGATTTTTCTCCAGGTCAAGAGCAAATAGTGCTGGGTGTGGTGGCTCATGCTTGTAATCCCAGCACTTGGAGGCTGAGACAAAGATTTCTTTGAGTTCAAGGCCAATTTGAAGTGTACAGTGAGACCCTGTCTGAGAGAGAGAGAGAGAGAATAGCAACCAGTCATTCTGTGGTCCCCAGCATCAGGAGATAACAGTTGGCGAGTCCCTGGGCAGCTCTAATGTCACACTGGCTCCTTATCTTCTTTGATCCTTGTGGTCTCATCTGCAAAACACCTGGACATCTGTTGTCCTCCCTAGTCACTGAGTCCTGTGAGACAGTTTATAATTAACCTAAGTGTTTGTGCACAACAAAACCCAGTACTAACCGGAAGTCATTATCATGGTTTAATCATCAGGGTAGACTGTAGCTGTTTTCTACAAAGTAGAAAAAAATTCTCTCCCCCTCAGGTTGCAATCAATGAACAACACGAGTTAACTCCGGAAAGATTATAAACATTCAAAGAATGCAAAGGTTTACAGTATATGTGCTAAAATGTTTAAAGAACTTTTTTAAAAAGTGAGGGGAGGAGAAGCCATCTGAAGTTGATTCAATAATTTGCTTTAGCAAAGCAATAACTGTAAGGAGGAAAATCATATCTTCTTTTGAGCCATCAGTACTGAAGTATCCAGCAGAGAAGCCTCCCCTAAAGGGTCTGTGAAATCACTTACACTTTCCATCTCCAAGAGTGTGACTCTAAAGAGATGCTTTCTTGGTCTTTCACGCACACACACACGCACACACACAAATAATAATAATAATGTAATGAGATGATGAGCTAGGAAAAATTAGGGAAGCTTTCATTTGTTAAATATAGTGAATTGGTCACTTCCTATTACTTCAAATATAACAATTGAAATTAAATTGCTATACCTAGATTTAATACTGTCTAGAAAACAGTGTTTTACCAAACATATGCCAGATATGTTAGCGCAAAACAGTACCCCACCCCCCAAAAAAGCAGTCCTGTTCTTCTCACTGAATTTCATTATAAAAGCCAAACTATATTGGGTGGGAGGGTTCAAACAGATGGGACAGCTGAGCATCATTTGCAACCTGTAATCCCACTCGTCAGAAGGCCAAAGCGGGAAGATTGCTGTGGGCCAGAGGCCAGCCTGAGCTACACAGTGAGTTCAAGGCCAACCTGAACTACATAGCAGGATCCTGTCTCACAAAAAAAAAAAAAAAAGAAAAAAAGCAAGCTGCTGGAGTGACACAGGAGAGCGCTCGCTTGTATTCCTGTTTCAGAACTTCTGCGACAGCATCCCTGACTCTAGAATACTTCCTTCGGGAACTGCTCATTTACCCAAGCCTTAAGAACTTCCTTATACTCCACATATCTCCTTATTCCGCAGTTCTGGTTCTTTACACTTATTCCTTTGTCCTACCGTGATGAAAAGGGCCGAGTTGTTACATTACACAAGCAAAAGGCATTTGATACATTTTAGCCAAGTCTAAACTTTCCTCAGGTTTAGTTTCGGTATTATGACACAAACTATTGCCTATTTTGTTATCAACGCCAATTCAAAATTGTGAATTTATTAACGTTTAAAACAAATTAGTTTTAAAGACTCAAAATAGAAAGCAGGCTCAGTAGTGAACTACAGGCATGGCTTTGAGCATCAGGTGCACTGGACATTAAGGCCCGCTCACCTTTACTGGCACTAGAATTTGGTCAACTGAATCTCTCTGTGCCTCAGTTTTCAAGTGTTTCATCTGCAAAATAACAAGGACATTCACCATGATAATTATTTCATTTTTTTTCTATTTCTTTTTGTCTTTTTGAGACAGGGTCTCACTGTGTAGCTCAAATTGGCCTTGAACTTACTTTGTAGCCCAGGCTGGCCTTGAACTCGAAGTGATTCTCCTGTCTCAGCCTCCCAAGTGCTGGGATTATAGGGATGTGCCACTATGTCCAGCAGTAATAGTTATTTCATGGAGCTATGCAAATTAAATGATGTCTACAGAGTTCTTAGCAAGAAGAGGAACGCAGTAAATACTTTAAAAGAGCTAGCTAATATTACTATTATTACAATTATTATTACACACAGTGCATAAGATGTTCAAAAGTACATGTATACTTATTACTTCAATAATCAGGCATTTCTACTTTCTTTTTTTAAATTTTAATTTATGCTGTGTCTTGAAAACTAAAACATACCAACCACAGATTTAGATATACTACTGACCAATTTTGTTTTATTTATATATTTGGGTTCTTTTGGTACCAGGAATTGAACTCAGGACCTTCCACTTGCCAGGCAGGTGCTGTGCCACTGGGCTATATCCTTGGCCCTACTGACCAATTTTAAAAACAATGACTGGTCGTATATGCACATTCCTCATCTCTAATTTTACATCTCATACAAAGGTACTGTTTTTTTTTTTTTACAGCACTCTATATATTTTAATTCAAATATTCACAACTAAAACATTGACACTTGAGGTCACATAATGAAAACTTAGTTTAATGCTATCCCAATTTCCTCAAAAATATGGATAGACAATAAAATAGTATTTATGATACTTAAGCTGGAATGTAGAATGGTAGGAAAGGAGCAAGGCATAAGAAAAGGAATCATACAGATGAGAAGTCACTGAAGATACCTTTTTCATTTTGGGGGAAGATACCTAAAAGAGGCATAGCTAGGTCATGTGGAATTTTTATATTTAATTTTGTTTGCTAATCTGCATACTGATTTCCATAGTAGTTTAAATAGTTCACAACATCACCAACAATGTAGAGGGATTCCTTTGCCCCCATATCCTCACTGCATTTCTTTCTATTGATTTTTTACTCCTTAATGAAAATGACACTTTTTAGAATAAAATGGAATCCCAGGATTAGTCAAGTTACATTTCTCTAATAAACATTTTATGTACTCGCTGACCATTTGTATTTCTTCTTTTGAGAGGTATATTTTCACCTCAGTTGCCTATTATTGCTCAGTCATTCACTGGGCCAGTGCTCCAATTTTTTAGTTCTTTATATTTTCTAGATATTGGTGATCTATGTGAGGAATAGGTGGCAAAATTATTTCCCATTCTGTAGTTTGTTTCTTCAATGAGTTGGTTGTTTCTGGGCTTTTTAACTTCATATAATCTTACTTGTTTATCTTTGGTGTTAATTCTTGCGCATTTTGTATTCTGATCAGAAAGTTGTTGCCTTACAAAGGTACTGCTAACACACTTCTAATTCCTTACAAAGCTGTTTGTCAAGCCCCCAGATGACACCGCATCCTAGCATAGCACAGAATGTTTCCCTGAAGAGCTCACGTGAGCAGCATGTGGTAAATAGTGATGCACAGAACTCACTTGGGGGTAATAGTAACCATTCCTTGTAACACATGTACAAAATCTAAATAGCGTGTGGGTCTTCTAAGATGTAAAACGAGGGCTGATTAAGGCGGGTTGCTTATGGCGATAACCTTTTCCTTAGACTCAGATATCTGCCTTTCTCTTGTGCTTCAGCTACTTGTGATAAGAGGCACAGGTCAAGCCATCATGAGCTCACCAGTCAAATGGCAGGTTTTTAAAAACTTATGTGGTGTCATTTTTGTGTCACTACACTCAGAGATGCTCAGACCTTGAGCAGTCCAGACAATGTCACACACTTCTGCAGAGACATCCTGTTAAAGAATAACAAATTAGGTGAGAGCTTCTTTGTGTACTAGATGGAGATGATTGACCAAAAAGCTATTCTATACTAAGATAGACACTAAAAAGTGTTTTAAAGATAATATCATGCTGGATGCAATAGTGCATGCCTGTAATCCCAATACTTGGGAGGCTGAGGCAAGAACTATGAGTTCGAGGCCAGCCCGGGGTACATAGCAAGACCTTGTCTTAAAAAAGAAGAAGAAAGAAGAAAGAATAAAAAAGGAAGAAGAAGAAGAAGAAGAAGAAGAAGAAGAAGAAGAAGAAGAAGAAGAAGAAGAAGAAGAAGAAGAAGAAGAAAGAGGAAGAGGAGGAGGAGGAGGAGAAGAAGAAGAAGAAGAAGAAGAAGGAGGAGGAGGAGGAGGAGGAGGAGGAGGAGGAGGAGGAGAAGGAGAAGGAGAAGGAGAAGGAGAAGGAGAAGGAGAAGGAGAAGGAGAAGGAGAAGGAGAAGGAGAAGGAGAAGAAGAAATCATAATTGTCATTCTAAAATACTATGTGTGGCTCTTGATCTCAAGTTTTCGCTGTAAAACTAAGTTTGTCTGTCAACATTCTGCAAATATTCACTTACTAAAAACAACCATGAAGCTGGGCATGCTGGTACACACCTATAATTCCAGCACTTGGAAGGCTGAGGCAGGAGGATCACCATGAGTTTGAGGCCAGCCTATATAGTGAGCTCAAGGATAGCCTGAACTACAGAGCAAGATCCTGCCTCAAAAATAAATAAATGAATGAATGAATAAAAAGCCATGATTGGTAAGAAAAAATGTACACAACAAACAGGAAATGCAGCTTTAAGATAAAATGTTACCCTTTATGCTTTAAAACAGAGGAATAGGCCAGGGGTTTAGCTCATGGCGTAAGTGCCTGCTTGGCAAACGTGAGGTCATAAGTTTGATCACTGGCACAAAAAAAAAAAGAGGGATACTTTAAAACCACATACTATAAGGTACTTTAATTCTAGATTCCATAACTGAACACTATTCTATTTGTTGCCTGAGTCTATAAACTTTGATGACTGCTTATTGTCTGCTTTTTTTCTCTTTTTTCGGTACCAGGAATTGGATGCAGGACCTTGTGCTTGCCAGGCAGGCCCTGTGCCACTGAGCTACATCTCTAGCCCCATACATTGTCTTTTTAAAGTCAACTTCAAATATAAAAGCACCTGGCTTACCAGGCAAAAACTAGTTAATTGATTTCACATTACATAAAATATACCCCTTAAGGAAAACTGACTTTAAAAAAGATTGCATCATTAATGTATAACTTCAAAAATCATCTATTTTTCTTTTTCAAATAGGGACTCACTCTGTTGCCCAGACTGGCCTCAAACTCCTGGATTCTACTGCCTCAGCCTCCTGAGTGCTAGGGTTACAAGCATGTGCCACCAATCCTGGCTGGTATCCTATTCTTGAAACAAAAAACAGAACAGAACAGAAGTAAACTGGAGTGTATGTGAGGTCCTAGGCTCAATCCCTAGCAACACAAAAAATAAAATGGGTTTGGTTTGGTGACACAGGCTTAGGAGGCTGAGGTAGAACTCACAAGTTCAAGGCCAGCAGCACAATTTAGCAAGACCTTGTCTCAAAATACAAATTTTAAAAGGGCTGGGGATGTAGCTCAGTGATGCAGTGTTCCAGTTCACTGCCTACTACTAGAAAAAAAAAAAAGGAAAGAAGTTTCCAGTTTCATAACCATAAAATCTTACTTGTGGCTTGTTAGAGTCTTTAGGTCATTCCTGGAATCTAACCTAAATCAGGGCAGACAAAATTTCAGGTTTACAGACCTGAAAATCTGAGTTCAAATCTCCTGATTCTACTACTTGTTAGCTTTGTGGTCTTAGACAAATTACTTATCTCTCTTGGTCTCAGCCACTAAGAGCGTAAAATTGGGGGTAATGATATAGCACATCTTTGTAGACTGGTAATGAGGATTAAATGTCATGTACAGGCAGGAAAAGCATAGCACCATACTATAGTGATGCTCAGTTAATGTTAGCTACAATGCCATTTTTTTAGTGTAAAGAACAAAATTACAATTTGGGCCTCATAATCTGATTTTCATCACTCCTTAGAGACGCAGTATGCATGTTCCATTCCTGCATGTGCACCCAGCATGATTCTTAGCTAAACTGGAGGGTCTCAGTCTCAGCACTACCAGCAGTTTGTGCTAGATAATTCTTTGCTGTGGTGAGATGTTCAGAGTCTTGGAAGATTTTAGCAGCATCCCTGGCCTGCAACACTAGATGCCCACATTGATGACAACACACACACACACACACACACACACACACACTCTCTCTCTCTCTCTCTCTCTCCCCACATATGAAAGACAACCGAAAATGTCTCCAGCATTGCCAGTTGTCCCCAGCTGAGAACCATTGGGCCAGGCAAGAGGGCAGGTCCCGCCTGCATTGGGCGCTGCCCTCGCTCTGTTCTAGCAGTGCTCCTGCTCTGAAAGGGAGACAGGATCTGCAGACGACTAAGTGGCACCTGTGGCGGCAGAGAATGAGGGCCGATCACTGGGCTGAGCAGGTCCCACAGGGCTTCTGAGGAGAAGGCGCCACCTCTAACCGCAGGCAGGGCAAAACTGCAGAGAGAAGCTGGCACTTTAACCAGGCCCTATGGTAATTACTGTTACTAATAACAACCAATTCCATCTTTATCAGGGCATGAAAAGTTATTTATGTTATTAGTGCATTTATCATGTCCTCATAGGACACTAATTAAGTAACTGCCCGTAGGCCCACAGTTAATAAGCACAAAACTGAGCCAGATCTCAAATCTGTTTCCGAGCCAGGGATACCACCCACACAGTCCCTTATTCTTGGAACAAAATTTCCTGAAGGCCTTGCATTTGGGTAGTATCCCAGTTCTAGAGCCTGGTGTAGAAAAGTAAACACACAGCCCAGCAGGATGCTTCTGAGAGTGTGAAGAACCACAGTATCAGCCTCCCTTAGGAATGAGCAGAATGTTGATGCCTACATGTAAAGACATGATTCCCAACAGAAGCATTAACCCCCATCAGCAAATATGAGGTACATGAAGGTGGTGTTAGGCTGGGGTATAACTCAGTCGGACAGCACAAGCTTAGCATATAGAAGGTCATGGATTTGATACCCAGAGAGCACACGCACACATGCACACACACACACACACACACACACACACACACATGCACGCACACACAGAGGCAATGCCAGTGTTGTCAGAATGTCAATGTTGAAAATGGATTGAGGAAGTGACCCAGCTGGGCTGGAGGAGGGGAAGGATAGGATGGAACTGGAAAGGCGGACACTGCAGATCTGAATATGCACTGTAGGCTACAGTGCAGAAAACCTTGAATACAGGGCTGCAGGATCTGTGCTATGTTCTGTGGGTGATGGAAGCCCCAGGTAGTTTTAAGTTTAAAGTCATAGCATCAATGAGGAAAATAGCCCCAAAACTAATCTGCATAGAGGCAGGAGATGAGAATGTTTTGTTTTGTTGTTTTGTTTTGTTTTGTTTTGTTTGAGACAGGATTTCACTATGCAGTTTAGGCTGGCCTTGACCTCATTTATGGAGCCCAGGTTGGCCTCGAACTCACAGCTATCCTCCTGCTCAGCCTCCTGAGTTCTGGGATTAAAGGTACGGTGAAGATGACAATTCTAGAACCTACTGACAGTATCTAAGGAAATAGCAGATAAGCACAGGTGCTTGCTTCTTCCAGATCAGAAATGACACTGAGTTCCATAGAGATGGGGTCTTGCCTTGTAGTTCAAGCTGGTTTGAATTCACTACGTATTCTAGATTGGCCCCAACCTTCCGTGATCCTGTCACAGCCTTCTGAGTGCTGGGATTACAGGCATGTGCCACTACCATGCCCAGCTACCACAGCTAATTCTTAACCAATAAACTTTTCTGTCAGGACCAGAAACTTTAATTAAGGTGTGGAGTTCCTCTTCTACCAATGTTTGTCTAACCTATCACTACAACTTCAAAGCAGGACTGATTATTGGCCTAGCATATTATATTATAGAATTTAGTCAAGTGTATTAAAGTTCAAAGTGCTTAGAGAACAATGAATCAAGAGCTGGGATTGTAGCTGCATGTCAGAATGTACACCTAGCATGTACAAGGTCCTGAATTCAATCCCTAGCACTCAAAAGGAGAAGGGAGAGGGGAGGGAAAAAAGAGAAGGAAGAAAGAAGAGAAAGAAAAAGAATATAAATAACCAATCCTCAAAAGTGTCTAATACTAATAAATAAAGGACTTTCTAGGCCAGGAAGAGAAAAAGTCTACACATCTAGTGTCTGCTCTTTTTTTTTTTTTTTTTTTCAAATGTCCACTTCAAAAGCATGGTTAGGCCAGTGGCTTCACTTCAAGTTTTTTGTGCACTATCAAAATAAGGATTTGAAATAGAAAGGTCAAATAAACTAGGTATGGTGGTACATGCCTGTAATCCCAGCACTCAGGAGGCTGTAACAGAATCACTACAAATTTGTGGCTAAGTTAAGCTACATGGTGAATTCAAACCCAGCCTGAGCTACATAGTGAGACCCTCTCAAAAAAAAAAAAAAAAAAAAAACAGAAAAGAAAAAGGCCAAATAGTTGATGGCTTAGCAACATATCACTTCATAAGGAAATGGCTACCTGACCAGAAATATATAAGTGATACGAACAGATGCCTAACACAGCAATAGTAACTTTCATTCATGCATGCATGCTTGGTCCTTGTCTGCTAGCACAGCTAAATTTTAACTTGTCTCCAAAGGACCTCATCCTGCCACGAGTCATCTTTTTTAGTGTGTATAGAGCATTTCCTGTCTATATCGCATATTTCATCACTTGTAAACCTTATAATTTTGTCCTTACTAGATTTAAAATTCCTCAAATAACAGATTTTATCAACAAATTCTTTGAGAGCATGGGGTGATATACATACCAAGAAAACTATCATGACCTTAGCTGTACTGACATCAATGGTTATGCCAGTGATGGACCTGCTGTACTGAGAGTTTGCTCTGCTTGGAGAGTTCTGAAAAATTAAGGTTAAGGGTGCTTTAAACTGAATTTACTACACAACTAATGATGTTGTGTGGGGGACAGAGATGTCTTGGAGGAAAGGCAAAGGATGTCTTCAAACACAAAAGAAGTATTCAGGAAATTAGCCTTTCTCTTTAAAATCCTTTTTGTTTTTAACTTTATTGGTACAATTTAGATATACATAATGTTCACATTCATCATAGCGAATCTGTACTTGTACATGATACATCTTGATTTTTCTCTGCCTTTTTTAAGCAGAGGGTAGAATTAGAGCCAGCACCTGGCAAAATTTCTAATGACCAGAACTGTCTGTAGGGAATAAAAGGAACATCAATAGAGATATCCAGAAATACAGCCAACCTGGCAGGATGTGTTCAGGGTAGGAAAAGAAAAAAGATCCTCTCTATTTTGGAAAGTCCCCACTCAGATCAATGGAAAGTCTGCCAGTAACTTCTGGCCCAAGGGCTCATCATGCTTCCTCTGTCTTTCCCAGGAGGCCAGCGCTGCTATCGATGCCCCTTACTGGATACCAATAAGGGTACTGCTGAACCAATCAAGTCATTAGGTTGAACAGACTAGAAATAGGGGACAGAACCTTGACTCATCTTGCCCTCACAGTCCATCAGCAAGTGGAGTCAGTTCTGATTTCCATTCAGACCACTACTTGCTATCACAAACTCTCCAACGAACTGTCTCCAGATAGTTTTTCTAATCTCTCTGCTTGCTTTTGCCTATCCCCAACTAGCCTAGTTTCAAAACTGAAGATATATATACATGCTTCCCTGTGCAAACCCTCCAATGATTCTCCCACAGTTAGTATAAGATACAAACCGCTTACGTATCAAGATCTAGCCGCCGCCCGTCTTGTGACATGGTTGCCACCCACATCAATCCTGTCTGTCCTTCAACTTGCTAAACAACCCCCCCCCCCACTTCTGGGCCTTTGCACTAGCTGATCCCTCTGCCTGACACCCCACCCCCGCCCTGCACATTTCTTTCTCGTTTTCAAGTCTGTGAGATGTTCTCTCAAGGGAACATAGTGCCTGGCCACCCTGCACCTACACTCGAAATGTTTCGTAAGTTGTGCATCTCCCAGCCCTCTGGGTCTCTTTCTATCTTCCAAACGTGAGCGCTCCCCGAGACCTTGGCGCACGTCGAGTTCCGGAGCCCAAAGGGAGCTAAGCATCGAGTTGTACACTTGGGCCCCGAGTCGCGAACGCCAGGCCTGTTTCCTGCAGAACCTGCCGACTAATGGTGCCCACACCTTCTTCAAAAGGATCCAGGCTGTCCCATAAGGGACCAAGTCCTCCACGCTGTCATTGTCCGGTGTGGCCCCACAAATCTCACCCGGCCTCTGGCTACGGGGGCCTAGATGGTCCAAAAGCACTTCGCTTTTTCCCCAGCTACCTGAAATGAAGCTGTAGCGGGAGATTTGGGGAGGTGCCTGCAGCTGCGGACCGGCGCTACTTAGTTTCATCCAGTTTCTGGCGGAGCCCGGTAGGGCTTGCTTCGAAGAATTAGATAGCTTTGCAATGGGCCGGCAGTCAGAAGACGCCAGAAAGAAGCTGAAAGCCACTCAGCTGTCCCGCTGCAGGCCTCTGAAATGCACCCTGCCCCTCCCCTAGCCAACCCCTAACCTGGCTACCTACAGAGACGACGCTTCTGGTGCAGCGCCCGCCCACCCCGCTGTGATTTCTAGTGCTGCAGGAGGTGGGCGGGATTTAGGTGACAACTGTTGTAAAAAACGGAGGCGAAGAGCACTGTACACACACACACACACTCGCTCTGTATTTATTACCCTTATAGCTGCAGAAGCACAGTCTCCTGCCAGACTTCTCGAACTTCAAAGACGCAGGGAACTTAAATGCCCTTGCAGGCAGCTGGGGACTACACTAGATCAAAGAGAAGGAAAGGAATAAGCTAGTAAAAGAAGAGGAGAACCAATTTAGTGCAAGTCTGTTATCCCACCACTTGGGAGGCTGAGGCAGGAGAATCGCCATGAATTCGAAGCCAGCCTAAGCTATACAATTAGTTCAAGGCCAGCATGAACTGCATAGTGAAACCCAAAAAGACTTAGTGAACCTCAAAAAGAGGGGGGAAAAAAAGCTGCTATGACACAGGAGTGTGGGGTGCCGGGGCTTCTTTATTCAGCCTTAAAAGCAAACATCTGACAAGCATGGTGCTTTTATTTGACCCTAAACTTCCTTTCTGGGTCAGGTCTTAACATTGCTGCCTCCTGTACTAGCTGAGCTTCATTATTAACACCTGGCAAGAAGGCCAGGGTCAGAAGGCTGCCTGAGTCGGGGTCTCTGGGAGTAAACTGACCCTCCCCACCCTGCTTCTGTGGCAGCAGGGTAGTTCTTGAGCACTTGCAGCTCACTCCTAGTCAAAGCCTTGGCCCTTGCTGTCCCCTCTACTCAATGCTTTTCCTACAGATACCTCAGGACAGGTGACTGAAACTCAAGATCTGTCTTAGAGGGGCTGACAGAGCATTGGGGGTTTACAGAAGAGGGTCTGATATACAAAGGCAAAAGTTTGAGTTTGCATAGCTGGGGGGTTTACATAGCTGGCATCTGCATTGCTGGCAGCTTAGATGATCCTGTCCAAATCAAGGTGTGGTTGATTAGTGTCATGTACTGGTTAAAATGTTCTGTGAGAAGCCAGACATGGTGGCATCCTCCTATAATTCCAGCACTCTGAAAGACTGAGGCAGGAGAATCACAAGTCCAAGCCCAACCTCGGCAACTTAGTGATTTAAGGAGATCCTGTCTCAAAATAAAAAATTAAAAGGGCTGATGTAGCCCAGTATGAAGGCCATGTGTTCAATCGCCCTACTTGGAGAAAAAAAGTTGTTCAGGGAGAGCTTGAGAGGAGAGCTGACAGCTGCTGCTTTGGGGTCAGCCTCAGGTCCCATCATGGATAAATTTCCTGCTTAGGAAGTCATCTTGTCATGAGAAGGTCTTCAAGGCTCTGCTTTTCATGGAATTGGAGGTGACTGCAGGTTCAGGACAATGATCAGAGACTCTTAGACATTGCTTCACGGGGGGGGGGCTGGAACAGGATGGATGTAAAAGCTGGCAATTAGATGTCTCTGCAAATCCTGAAAATTAGTTACTCTTATCTATTGTAATCCCAATATTGAATATAGTAATCCAAGTATAATCCTTTTTCTAATCTTCCTTGAAATTAGGAAAGTTACATATGTAATCCCATTGAGATGTTATTGGAATCCCAGCAAGTTAACTCCAATGTACCACCTCCAGTGCAACCCACAGTGGGGAATAAAGATGCCAAGACACATTCCAAGAGCAGCCAAGGGGTCCTAAACCTGATCCAAGTGAGGATATACAAAGGCCTTGATTCAAGGCCTCTCCCAGAATTTATTGTTTTGTGAAGAAGGAGGTGGCTCAAGGATGAGTGATAGGAAGGATGGTGAGTAACTTGAGCTGACTAGCCAGATAGGGAGAAGAGCATCTTTGCAATATGCAAGGGGAAAAGCAGAAAGACCAGTCTGCATAACTTGATTGGGCTAGCATGTGAAAGAATTTAGGAGGCTGTTGCTTCAGTTTCTGATATGTAAACTTTTGTACCCTGGGGACTCATAGCCTCTTACTTTGAGGCTTTACCCAGTCGACATTCCTGAGCTGAGTGGCTCTGCCATCCTGCTGCACTGGATCTTATACAGAGAGCACCATGTGAGGAAACGGAAGTGTCAGACTGACTTTAAAGATTACATATCCCATAGCCAGCTCTGTATATACCAGTGCGTGGAAATAAGACTTGATTTAACTAGTGTTGCAGCAATTGTTCTGTAATCAAGGAGGGGCACCAATGTAGTCTTCTACAATTATCTTGGTGTCCTCAGTCTTGAAAAGGCATGAGACAGGATAGGTAAATTTAGGGCTAATAAGCCTTGTAGCATATATACTCCCAGACTGATTAGCATGGCTACATGAAGAGTGGAGCAGAGATCTCAAAGTCATGCTGCTTTTATTACCACTGGGCTTCTGCAGGCCCAGCCTCCAGGTCTCTGTTGTACTCCGATGCAGAAAGGCCACCCACACGACTCTCACACAGGCTCAAGTCAAGGGGTCAGGGGCTTCACATGGTTTGAGCTGGACAAAGGCTGCTTCTATTAAGAATGCTAAATTAGGTGGAAATATTATAAGCAGTCAGGCAGGGCTAGGCGCATGAAGCAGTCAGTGCAGAAGATAAGGACACATCACAACTGTGGCTGGAGACGCATTCATCAAAGGCCAGGTCTTAAAGATGGAATGACTATACCTACATACCTCCCCAAGGGACAAACAACATACTACAGTCAATATTCAAATCAATCACCCAGGTGGGGGACCAGGACCTCCTGACCCATCTCTTCCAACAAAAGTTCCTTGTTCTTTCCATTGCACTTGCTATATTACCTTCCTCATTGGATTAGTATTAACTAAGCTGCTATACTTGTAATCTTATTGGTTGATCATAGCTTTATCTCACATTGTACCTACCTGTAATTTTGTTCTATAAAACTTACTTTGAGAAGTGGGCTCATGAGCAACTCACCTTCCAGGTCCCTTCCTGTCTCTTTCTCAGGGAGAAGCTGTCTCTTCCCTCAGTAAAATTTCCTCCTCTTAACTTTTGTTGTTCTTCAGAATTTACTTGATTTTGGGGAATACAAATTCAGCGTATTAGACATCTAGCAGGCTGGGAGTTATATTTCCCGATATCATTTGGAGGTCCTGTATCACTTCCACTTCCTGAAATGCAGCTTAGGCTACCATTACCACTATGACCCATAAGTCAGAGGTGTTATGGCAAGGCCTATGGGAATCTAATAGATTGCTTAGCTATGTGACCGCAAAATTGTGTGTGCACATGTGGTACTGGAGATTGAACTCAGGGCCTTTAACTCTGTGCCACATCTTCAACCCTTTTCAATCCTTTTTTTTCAGACAAGGTCCTTGCTATGTAGTTAAGGCTGACCTTGAACTACAAAACCACTATGCCTGGCTTTTCACAGAACATTTTAAAACCAGTACATGACACTGATCAATCACACCTTGATTTGGACAGGATGGTCTAAACTGCTAGCAATGCAAACCCCAGCTATGTAAACCCCCCAGCTACACAAACCCCAATTTTTGCCTTTGTATATCAGACCCACTTCTGTAAACCCTCAATGCTCTGTCAGCCCCTCTAAAACAGATCTTGAGCCTCTATCTGGGCTTCCTAGCACCACCATGCTTATTAAGGCTCTTTCTTGCCTTTATTGCTGCTGGTCTTCTTGATAGAGCCAAGGATCTGATGTACATGTGCAGATCTCAGATCTCGGGTTGCTTCAGCTGTCTTTTCTCCCTACCTTGGACCATGAGGCTTCTTTATCCCATAAGTATCTCAAACCCCTATCCTCAGGCACTGGATCCGAGACTTACTCGCCCAGCCTGGCCATCTTGTGAATAAACTCTTTCTCTTTCGGTGATTGGTGAAATGGGGCTCCTCTGATTACACAGAGGTCCTGTGTTGAGTGCAGCTCCTGACCTAGTTAAGGTCTCGGTTAATCAGCATAACAATTGTCAGATACGTGACATGAAGAAGATTTCTAAATGGATCCACTTCCAGCCACCAGTGACTAGTTGCAGGGGAGACCACCCCCCAGCCTCGCTGAGTTCAGGCACTTCCTGGAATCAGGAGAGAAAATAAAATGACTGTTCTGGTTTTAAGCCATTAAGGTTTGTGATAATTTGTTAACAGTAATTGGCAACTGGAATAACCTGGGACAGTTCTACAAAAGGCTGATGGGAAAAAAACAAGAGAGAAACAAATCAAGATAAAAGATAAAAAGAAAATTAGACAACAAACGAGATATGTGCTCCAATGTATGTTGATATGAGAGCAAGCATACACAGAATGTTGCTATTTATGTTAAAAGAAAATATAAATAACTGTGCTTATTTTGGGTGTTGCATCCCCAATATAGAGACAAATACATCCAAAATACATGTATGTGTACTAGTCTCCAGTAAACTTTAAGTAAGATGGTTAACAATGATCAAAGGAAATCAGGGTAGGGCAGGAGGAGTACATGTACTCAGCCATATACTACTTGAATTTTGTTTGTAGGCTATATTCATATTATGCTTTCCAAAGCATTTTTAAGTTGTGGCTACTTCCGTTTTAAAGGCCTGTGTATGTGTTAGAAGACCTTTTCCTTTAAGGTACTAAAGGAAAGACGTCATGCTGGGCGTGGTGACACACACCTGTAATACCAGCACTATGGGAAAATGAGGCAGGAAGATCACAAGTTCAAGCCCAGCTTAGGTAACTTAGCAAAACCCTGTCTCAAAAAATTTACAAAGGGCTGAGAATATAGCTCAGTGCAAAGGGCCTGGGCAGTTTTCTAGGCATGAAGTACATGTACCTGTGTAGCAATAAGCATATCAAGAAATAGACTTTCTTTTCTGTTCATTTATTTTTAAAACAGCGTTTTGCCAAGGATTTAGCTCAGCGGCATAAGCGCTTGCCTGGCAGGCGTGTGGTCGTGAGTTCGATCCCCAGTACCAAAAACAAAAACACTCAGTATTTCAATATGTGGTCCAGATTGGCTCAAGTTCACAATCCTCCTGCCTCAGTCTCCTACTGCTGGGATTACAGGTGTGTGTCACCATGCTCAGCATGAAATAGAAAATTTCCAACATGAAAAAGGAAACTGGGAGGGAACTAAAATTTTTGAAACCTTGGAAAAGAGAAGGCTGCCGAACTGAATTCACAGAAAAAGGAGCTGGAAACCAGAAGCTTAAAATATCAGAGCAGCCATCTCCAAGGATTCAGGGTTAGAGACAAGTAATTCAAAGAGTGAGAAAGTTTCTGGGTACTTCATTAAAGAATCGCCATGGGGCTCGGGATGTGGCACAGAAGTAGAATGCTTGCTTAGTAGTCTTGAGGCTCTGGGTTGAGCCAAAGAACACTTTTTAAAAATTGCCTTAAGCCTCAGCAAGAAGACAAACCACACCTTCCTGTGAGCCACGGTCCACCATGGGGAACAGGAAGAGACTCAACAAGAAGCCAATTCAGGCTTTCCAGTGAGCTGGTGAGTGGGCTGGGAAAGCAGAAGACAGTATCCCCCCTTGCCACAGCCACCCCAACCCCCTCCCTAAGCAACTGGCTGATTCAGAGGAACTCAGGGTGAGATGATAGCAACAGAGGCAAAAAGGAATAGCCTGATACTTGTACTGTTTGATTGACTTTGCAGGCCTGGGGCTCTTGGTCCTGGCATCTGTTTGGAGGATGGCAGTGTGCAATGTGGCAGCTGAGGGGGATTTCCTTCTGTCTTGTTTTTGAAATTCAATGTTTTGTTCCATTTAACTGTTTAGTTTTACTCCTGTATCTTGAACAACTATTTTGAAGATAACAATATGCAGTACAACAACCATTGTTAAATTCCTATCCTCATGTTTTGAAAACCTATATAGTTATTGTTGGTTTTGTTGTCATTATTGTTCTTGTTGCCATTTTGTTATTGTTTTTTAGGTTTGATTCTTGATTTTTCTGTTTTTTCCTTTAAAAATAAAAATTAAATTAAAATTGCCTTATCTTTCTTAATATTTATTTATTTATTTATTTATTTATTTATTTATAGACAGGCTCTTCCTATGTAGTTCAGGCTGACCTTGACTCACCATGCAGCCCAGGCTGGTCTCAAGCTCACAGTGACCTTCCTATGTCAGCTACTCAAATGCTGGGATTGGAAGTATGAACCACCATGCCCAGCAAATTTTTATTTTATTTAAAAATTCTTTCTTGCTTTCAGCAGCCCAAAGGAGAGAGACCCTGGCACATTGGGACCTGCACCATGCGGTTGACTTGGGGTGCTGGGAGAACAAGGAACTCTTCCCATCTCTGGGGGCGACTGTGATCCTGCCTGTGTGTGGGCTGAGACTCAGACATCTCATGTCATCCTATCCCTCATCCTGTGTCCCCCCTCTCCTTCCCCCCTGCCTAGCAAGTGGGAGCCAGTGAACTACACATCCTGTGAAAAGATTGACTGTTATGTAGTATGAGCTCCCCATATGCAAAGATGAGGACAACCATTTGGAAGAAAACAAGAGACAATATGACAGATAGTGAAGATCTCTGGTTGTCTAGCTTTGAAGTTTATGCTTTCTTATGTCCCTTTCTGTTCTGTTTTGTTGTGTTTGATTTTACTCCCTTTTAAAATAAAATTAAAAAAAATAAAAATAAAAATTCTTTTTTGGTGGTTGCATCCAAGGCCTTTGCACTGAGGAGCCAGGCTGGCCTTGAGCTCTTTGTAGCACAGACTGGCATTGAACTTGCAGCTTTCCTTCTGTCTCTCAGCCTCCTGAGTACTGGGATTACAGGCATGAGCCACCACACCTGGCCGGTATATTCTATATGATGCTTTTGTAAGCAAAGTACAAGTAGGCAAGACATGAATCAGTACTTAGCCATAATCTTGAACTAGATGCTCACTTCAGTGAGTTCCTGAAAGTCTGTACAAATCCCTAAAGTACCTACTGTTTACCAATCAGTATACTTTGCTTTTTTAAAAATTTATTTTCCAGTACTGGGTTGACCTTTGCCCTAAGCTACATCTCTAGCCCTTTTTATTTTTTAATGTAGGATAAGTTCTTGAAAAGTTGCTAAATTGCCCAGTGGGCTTGAAATGTGGTCTTCCTACCTCAGCATGCTGCAGGGTTCTGAGATTACAGGTACAGTACGTATCATCCTGCTGGGTTTATCTGACTTATTTTTAACCTTTAATCACTTCTTCCCTGCGTATGTAAATACTTTTCCTTTTAAATCACAAGGAACAGTATAGTATATAGCATAGTGTTCAGGGTAGCATGTCAGCCCTGACTCAGTCACTTACCAGGCTGGCGATCTTGAAGTCTCAGTTTCCTCCTCTATAAAGGGGGGATAATAAAGCAGTCACCTAATAGGGGTGTGGGAGAATGCACTGAGCTATCACACCCCAAGTTCTCACACTGCCTGATACAGAAAGAGTACACAGTAAAAGACTGCTATGCATAAATCAATCTCTTCCTTCTTTTCTTTCTTTCTTTCTTTCTTTCTTTCTTTCTTTCTTTCTTTCTTTCTTTCTTTCTTCTTTTCTTCCTTCTTTTCCTTCCTTTCTTTCTTTTTCTTTGTGGGACTAGGGATTGAATGCAGGGCCCTTGCACTTAGCTACATCTCCAGCTCTTTTTGTTTGTTTATATGTTTGAGACAGGGTCTCACTCTGTAGTTAAGACTGTTCTTGAACTCACCAGGTAACCCAGGCTAGACTCAAACTCAGAGATTCCCCTGCCTCAGCTTCCCAAACTAGGATTACAGGTGTGTTCTACCACAGTTGACATCCAGCTCTTTTTGTATTTTTAATTGTGAGTTGAGTCTCATTAAATCACTAAGTTGCCCAGGTTATGCTTGACCTTGTGTTTGTCTTGCCTCAGCCTCCCAGAGCATTGGGATTACAAGCGTTGCCACCATGCCAGGCTGTAAGAACCAAGGCAACAAGGGATCAAAGGGTCTGGCCAAGGTGATCCAGTGTTTACTGCGCTTAATGTGGCCCTCTAGTTGGTGTTATTCAATGGTATCATAAGTGTTTATTTCTTTTTTTTTTTGTGGTACCGGGGATTGAACTCACAACCTCACACTTGCCAGGCAGGTGCTTAAGCCACTGAGCTAAATCCCCGGCCCCTTATAAGTGTTTATTTCTAAGAATTTTTCTTATACAAATTGCAAAATTTGATCCATAATCTGTGATGAATTATATTTACTTAAGGATTATTGTCTTAGTCTATTTCTTGTTGCTTGAGTATTTTATACTTGGGTATTTTATAAAGAAAAGAGGGTTATTTAGCTCACACTTTAAAAGGCTGAAAATCCAAGTGTAGGTGGCACCCTCTATCTAGTCTTTGGTAAGAGTCCCCTCATCTGGAGATAAGAGGGAAATGGCCATGTGCAGGAGAAGCCAAGTATAGCAATAGCATTGTTTGTTTGTTTTTGAGACAGGGACTTGCTATATAGTTCATGCTGGCCTAGAACTCACTATGTAGCCCATGCTGGTCTCAAATTTGTGGTAATCCTCCTGCCTCAGCCTCCTGAATACTGGGATTACAGATATGCACTGCCACACCTGGCTAGCCTTACTTTTTAACACCCCATCTCTCTGCACCTCATTTATTCCACCAGAGACTGACATTAATGCTCCTAATGACCCATACACCTTGCTGCTCTACCTCTTAAAATTTCCACAAACACTACACCACCAAGGTCTGACACATGACCTTTTGAGGACACACTTGAACCATAGCCAAACCCTCACAAATTGCTTTGTAATTTTCTGCATTTAATTTGGCAAATTTCATCAGACCTCCCAAGAAGAACATCCATCAAGCTGTCTCCAGAGTGGTCAATGCTCCTTTTGTCAATAATCAGGTCTTAAAAAAAAAAAAATCAGGTCTTATGAGGCGAGACCTGCACTTTACCTAGAGAAATTGGGTCCCTGGACAGCCAACTACTGGCCTGAACCATGGTATGAAGGGACTTGGAAAAATTGTGTTTACAGTTGAAGTTTTTGTTGTTTTGAAGCAGGGTTTTTCTATGTTGACTAGACTTGCTGGTTTTGAGCTGAACGCCTTCCTGCCTCAGCCTCCCAAATTCTGGGATTATAGGTGTGTCCCACCATATCTGTCTTGCAGTTGAGGTTTTAATCTTTTGCCTGTCTCAGAAATTCTCCTCCTTTTTGGTTAGGAGCACAGAGAATCACTGTCAATTCTTTTTAACAGGTCAGTGGGGGTGACTAGTAGGAGGTTACCTGTTGGTCCCTGGTTGGTCAGAAACAGTGGCTCTCCTTCCCTGGTCATAGTGATATCAGAGATGCAGGGAGAAAACCATGGCCCCGCTTTGATGAGTCATGGGAGTGTTGTGCAGGGTCCCAGAGAGTGACCCTCAGATGGTTCCTGTGGCCAAGTGATGGTGACTGACTGGGACTCAATTTGACCTCTGAAGACACCCAGGGGATAGTCTTAGAATGGACTAATGTGTCTATTTTTCTTCCTTTCTTCCTTGGTATTTATTTGTTTCATATTTTTGAGACAGGGTTTCACTATGCAGTTCAGGCTGACTTGAACTCACTTCATAGCTTAGGCTAGCCTTGAGCTCTTGAGTGTCTTCCTGCCTCAGCCTCCTGAATACGTGATTACAGGTGTGTACCACCACACTTGCCATTTCAAACCTTTTTTTGATGAGTGCATATTAGTCATGCAGATTAATGGGTGTTCTTTTGACAGATGCACATAACATACTAGATCATTTCTATCTGCATCAGCCCCTACAGTGTCTTTAACAACAACCTTTCTTTTCTTACTCTTCCTTTTGAACAAAAGCAGCAGCATCCGGAAGAGGCAATGATGTCAGGCTAGATTATATAGTGGACTTTGCTTTTCACTATACTTTACTTTTATGTGTCTCTCCCCACAGGGCAAAGTACCACTGTCTTTTCACTTATGGTTATGTCATAGTTGACTTTTCAAACAAAATTTGCTTAAAGTGAATTATTTATTTACTTATACGGCTTTGTGTTTGTTTGTTTTGTTTTTCAGACAGGATCCCACCATGTAGTTCAGGCTGGCCTTAAACTCACTGTGCATTCCAGGCCGGACTCAGACTCTGGGAGGTCCTCCTATTTCAGCCTCCCAAGTGCTAAGATCATAGGCATGCATGTGCCACTACTCCCTTCAAGGTGAGTAATTTTAAATAAGCCTGTTAAGTCAGCAATAGTACAGGTGACATGTACATGTGACAAACTGCAAAGGCATTTTGGGCTTGGAGATGGTAGAAGGAAGTAGAAAGATTTGAAGGGGAGAGGGTGGGGCTGGTGTTAGCAGCCTGAACTAAGGGGGTGTGTACCGTTGTTCACTCCTCTGAGACCAAGGTTCCTCACTCGCCAGGCGACAGCAGTTACTCCTTTTATTTGCAGGAGGGTCTTGAGAATACAGCACAATATCCATAAACTTCCTGGCCACAGTTTGAGGTCTCTTATTGATAAGTTTATCAGTACTATACTTTTCATAAAGTGAGGCACCACCTTAGGGCTGAGCCCAAGTAACTATTTTTAACTCCCAGCCTGGGCTAGGACATTTCTGGGGCAGTGGATTAAGTACAGGAAGAACAATGCACGTTGAAATTTGTTGGATGTTTGCTTCTGACAGTAAGACAGAGAGAAGTGGGTTTTGTTTTGTTTTGTTTTGAGACAGGGTCTTGCTATGTAGTCCAGCTGGTTTTTTTTTTTCTTTCTTTTTTTTTCCTCCCTAGACAGAGTTCTGCTACATAGTTCAGGCTGGTGTTGAACTTACTATCTAGCCCAGGCTGGCCTTGAACTCCACGCTATCCTCCTGACTCAGCTTCCTGAGTGCTGGGATTACAGGTGTGCACCACCATACTCAGCTCCAGGCTGGTTTTGTACTTGCTATGCAGCGGGCTAGCCACCAAGTCCAAGTCCCTAAGAATTTAGGCTCTCTAGTGTTGGAATCACGGGCTTGTGCCATCAAGCTCAGCTTGTATGGAAGTACATCTGTCCTATCACTGAGCTGGTTAGGACTCTACAGGTTCTTTCTTAGAATTAAATAGCCTTTTCTGAAGACACACTTTTTTTTTCCTTCTTTCTCCTTCCTGCCTCTTCTTGTTCTTTTTTTCCTCCCCCTCCTTTTCTTCCTGATGGCATCTTGACTCAGTATGCATTCCAGGCTGGCCTTGAACTCACTGTGCATTCCAGGCTGGCCTCAAATTCTTTGACATCCTCCAGCCTGAGTCCCCTAAGTGCTGGGATTACAGGAAGCTGGCATCACACCGGCGTAAAAACTTTCTTTTGAAATTTCACAGGTTCAGCAGGTGAGAGGTGGATTTTCAACTTTATCTTTTTATTTATTTTAGTTGACAGGGTCTCCCTATGTAGCTCATGTTGGTCTTGAACTCAAGAGTAGTTCAAACTTGCTTCCAACTCCCAGGGATCCTCTTGCCTCACCCTCCCAAGTGCTAGGATTACAGGTGTGCACCAAACTTTTATGTGTGTACCTATATATGTATTTAACATGGTAGTTGACGCTGTTTATTTAAAAACTGTCGTTGGCACCTAGACCACTTTAAAAAGAACGTACAGAGACAGGGCTTACACAGCTTTGAATGCAGATTGCAGATTGTGTCTTACCTGCCACATCTACTGCGACCATGAAAGGCAGTAGCAGCTGCGCAAACCTGTCACTGGTTGGAGGTAGTAACTGCAAGCAGGTGGCAGGGCTGAGCTTTCCCGGCTCCGGCTCCGGCTCTGGCTCCGGCTCTTAGCAGGGCAGCAGTGCCCAGGGTCTGACCACAGTCAGTGCGCACGCGTGTGACTGGTGCAACTCCAGCCCCAGAAATCTCCCTTGTTTTCCTAAACTAAGATCGTCCCTCAGCCTCAACTAGGAGCTTTACCACGCACCTTTATACTGAAGCCCTCGACCAGCCGGAGAACTAGGCGAGCCCTATGTTGCAGCTGAGAAAGCTGCGGCTTGGTGAGGCGCTTAAGACACGTCGCCAAGGGCATCCGCGAGTCTCTCTGACATAAAACCTCTCCCGAGGTTCCTTCCACAGGTGGCTGCTCTCCCAGCTACCTCCAGCGGACCTGCCCAGTCTCTGCAGCGGTGATGGGTGGCACAGGGGTCCCCTCTTGCGGGAAGCTCTTTGCAGGGTCAGTGGAGCCAGAGAAAGGGGCGAGTCCCCAGCCCGAGCCCCCCGAGCTGTTCCCTGCGCCACCGTGGCACTTACGGGGTTGAGCCAGCAACTTCGCCACCGTTGAGCCCCGAGGCTGAAGGCGCTAGCGGCGCGCCCTGGGCACCACGTTTCAGGGCTGCCAGGCGCAGGCTTGGGGTCGGCTCCGGGTCGCTGAAGACGGGGGGCGGGGCTCGGGGGCGGGGCCTCTGCAGAGAAGGGAAGGGTCTCGGGGCCCCCTGGCGGACCCGCGGGCTGGGCGGGGAGTGGGCGGGGCCTGGCGGGCGGGGCGTGGGCGGGGCCTGGCGCCGTTTGGGGCCCTCGGGGCCCTCGCGTCTCACTCGGTCTCGCGCGCCCTCGCCGCTAGCATGACTGACGCGCTGCTGCCCGCGGCCCGCCGGCCGCTGGAGAAGGAGGGCGCAGACTACTTTCGGAAGGTGGGCGGCTTCGGGCCCCAGAGCGCCGCCCCACCCCCGGGCTGAGGAGGGGGCTGCGGGAGCCGTGGCCGGGGTCGTTGCGGCCCGGAGGGGGAGGGGGCGCGCGGTCTAGTGGGGCCGAGACGGAGGACGAGGAGGGGAGCAGGGCAAGAGGCGGCAGCGGTGGCGTCCGGGTGCGCGGAGCAGGTGGCACCAGGCCGCCGCGTGCAGGTGCGAGCCCGGAGGCGGGATCCACGGGAGGGCTCCGGTCGCCCCCGCGGCGACCCGGAGTGCTCGGGAAGGACCTGGACGGGCAGCGCCAGCGCCCTCGAGACGCCTTGTGACCCGAACCCAGCTTGCAACCTCGCGACCACTCCAGGCGGGCTGGCGGTAGTCTTTTTCGTCCAGCATGTTTTCAGGGTCCGTTTGTTTGACTTCTTAGGGCGTAGAGGCAGCAGCTGTGGAAAGGGACTTCGGGCGCCGCCCCCTCGTTTAGGGTCGCCCTGGAGGGCCTGAAAGCTGCGGCCTCGCCCTTCCCACTTTAGGCTGAAGCAGATTTATCTGGTTGTGAGAGACTGGGCGGCGGAGTGGGAGCTCCAGGCTCTGCCCACCCCGCTGCGGTCCATGCTGGAATTGATAGTGGAGCAGCACAGTTCCTCCCCAGTGACGCCGAAGCCGAGCGTGGTGGCGCACGTTGGTAATCCCAGCACTCTGAAAGGCTGAAGCAGGAGGATCTCAGGTTAGAGCATAGCACAGGCAATTTAGCGATTTAGCAAGACGCAGTTTCAAAAAGGAGGGGGGGGGCTGGGAGTGCAGCTTAATGGGAAGATCTTGCGTTCGATCCCCAGTACCGATCCCTCACCCCCATCATACCAGCAAGCCATCTTTAACCAGGGTCAGCTGGGGTGTTGGGAAGCCCACAGGTGGCAGGGCTAGCAAAGATGCTTTCTAGCCAGGAGTCACGGTGACGCCCTCCACAATTTCCTCCTTGCAGGTCCTAGTGAGTTTAAAAATAGCCTTTGGCCAGCGATGACTAGGTGGGTTGAGAGATGTGGTTGGTATTTTTATAGCAGATAGGATCCAAGGCCCAGTGCCTAATTATAAATAGGGAAGTGAAACTGTTTCCTACCGGACAATCTATTCTTGATTATTCTCAAGCCTAGCCATCCAGTTTGTAAGTGATCTTGACATTTTTCTCCTCCTATGTGACACTGACCAGTTTAGGTTTTTGCTCCCTGGTGAGGGGCATTAAATGTAAGACCAGGAGTGGAATCTGAGAATTCGAAGATGAATGGGGGAAGCTACTTTTTTTGTTAAGTTGCTTTTGGCTTTAAAAGAAAAAAAAAAAGAAAAGGAAAGAAAAGAAAAAAAAAAGGCTGTTTTGAAGTATATTTAAGTGCAAAGATGTCATCATGGAATTACAGGATTATAACTTCTAATTATGCGTGGCATTTGGGACAGAGGATCACAGGCCATAGAATTGAAGAGATTTGGTCTGGGACTCCCTAGATGTCGTTCCTAGGGCCCCAGGGTCTGGCTACCAACCCCACAGAATTGTTTGATGGCCACTGACAAGTCTGGGGACTTGAGTTTCCTCCCCGAATTGTTTGTCCAATGAACAGATGGCTTTATGGGCCTCAAGCAGCACTTAGGGGAATTGGAGTGTGGATGAGGAGGGATAGAGCAATACATTTAGGAGTGATGGTCCCAGACTTTCTAGAACAGTTTCTGTGGGACCACTTCTTGAGTCCCAGGGGAGGATCTGGTAGTGATGGGGAGCAGTCTGATTCAGGTCACACCTCACTGAGATAGGATGAACCAGGAGGCTGGTGTGGAGGGCCAGGCTGATTCGAGGTCGCCTGTGGGATATGCAAGTGATGATCCCAGTGGACCATGGACCTGGCAACTATGAGAGCTTCTCACTGGAAATGCAGCCATGAGAAGCACCAGTGTGAGAACGAGCTGGGGTGCTGAGTGAAGGGATCTGGAACTGAAGGGACTAACAGGTCCTCTGGGGGATGGGTAGCAAGCCCAGAGAGTGGTGTGAAGAAAGTTGAGAGGTCTCTTTAGTGGACAGGTGAGGTTGACAAGCAGAAAAGCCTGGGAGAGTTTTGGATTTAGTCTGTGAGGGAGCTGTTAGAAAAACAGGGGTTGAACACTGGGGAGAAGAGTTAGTGTGGCAGATAACAGGGAGAAGGGCAGAGAAGGTGGTTGCTGGAGGAAGATGGGGTAGAGAAGGGGTGAGGTTAGCTTGTTATATATTATTTACTGTCTTTATTTGTGTAGTGCTGGGGATGGAACCCAGGGTCTCACACATGCCAAGCACACTCTGCTGCTGAGTTACGTTCCCAGCCCCACAGGGAATGAGAAAGTCTAGAGTCTGTTTTTGACCAGCTGGGATTCAAATGATGGTCTTGTGCATGCTGTGCAAGCTCGCTGTCTATCTCAGGGCCCTAGAGCCTTTTTAAAGCTGAAACTGAAGAGGATGGGTGGATTCTTAGAGAGGCAGGGAGAGGCAGCTGGGGAGGTGATTAGAAGCAGCTGCTGATGGTTTGGGTGGCTGAGGCAAGCCTGGAAGTGCGGCAAGATTGTCATGAATCTATCCCCAACTCAGATTCCCCTGCCCTGTCATTGAACTTCAGGATTTTGCACACATGTGATCACATTATCTTTATTAAAGGCAGGCTTTTCTCTCCCTTTCTTCTTTTCTTTAAAATGCCATTCTGTTCTATTTATTCAAAAAACATTATGAAGTGACAGCTCTGTGCCTGACCTTATCACACTCTGGGACACATTGGCTTTTTATTTTTTTGAATGCTGAAGATTGAACCCAGGCCCTTGAGCCTGCTAGGCAAGTGCTCTGTCCCTGAACTATATACCCTTAGTCCCTGTAACCTGTCCTTCAAGGGAAGCCTCATTTCCTGGGGTGCTGAGCTGGGCTGAGGGCCAGTGCTTTGTGGGGACAATTTGGGTCATGCTGGGAAAGTAGCTTCCTTGCTTGAGATCACAGAGCAAGTAGGGTGGCTTTAGGGCCATTTTCAGAGCTTCCACTGTGTTTGTCTGGCTTGCATATAAATGAAACCTAATTGCTGAAAAGTCCCTCGGTAACCAGACCTGAACCCTAAATGAGCAAAATAATCAGTGAAGGAGGGCAGGTATCTCTTTTAAATCAGAGTTTTGTGGGGTTGCAAAGGATTTGATTGCGCAGAGATAGAGGACACCAGTTAGCCCCAGGTCAAGCATGGATCTCAGTGCAAAGCCCTGTCTTCTTGATCTCAGCTGACAATTTGGGAGATCTCTGAATTTTTAAAAAAAGGAAACTATGTAAGTGCAGTGGCACATACTTCTACTCCCAGCACTCGGGAGCCTGAGGCAGGAAGATCTCTATGAGTTCAAGGCCAACCTGAACTACATAGTGAGACTCCCCTCCAAAAAAAAAGAAAAATAAAATGAAAACTGGTCAATTATAGTGTCATCTTTCTGTAGCTTCTGATTTTTAAAAAAATTTTTCACTGATTTTTTTTCTCACTAAATTTATAAGGCTTTAACTAGTCATCCCTCCCCCATTCAACCCAGAGGCTTTGCACTGACCTACATCCCTAGGTCTTTTTCATATTTTGACAGAGGGTCTTACTAAATCATCCAGGCTGGGCTTGAACTTGCCACCTGCCTCAGTCTCAACAGTCTGTTTTCTTTTTAAAATTTTTTTAATTTATTTTTTTGGAGATGAGGCCTTGCTATGTAGTTCAGGCTGACCTTAACTCACTGTGTAGGACAGGCTGGCCTGAAACTCACTGTGATCCTCCTGCCTCAGCCTACCTAGTACAGGGATTATAGGCATGTGCCTCCCACACCTGGCTTCAACAATGTATTTCTATCAGATTACTATAAATTCTTTTAAAAGAATGAGCAATAGAAATGTATCCCTCCCCATTTTTATACTCTTCTTACTGAAAGACTTAGAATAAAATATGTTCTGTAGTTAAGCACAGAGTAATGTAGGTTCCCAGGAGGCTGCATCGTAATGGCAGATCCCTTCTCTGGAGCCCCAGTCCTAAAACTCCTCAGGAAAACCTGTTCTTGGGGTCAGGACAGGGTAGAGAAAGCCTCTCCCAGGACTGCTGAAAGGCCTGGCATGAAAGATCACTCATGGAAAGGACAGAGTGGCATTGTCACTTGTTTCTTCTGCCTCTGCATCCTTAGGGAACACAAATGCCCCGAAATGAATTTAGCTCCATTGTTTTTACTCAAGAGCTGTAAGAGAAGTTTCTCTTGTTCACAGAAACCTGCTGGCTGGACAGGGCCCCAAGGTTCATTGTGTCCTGGTTTATGGCCCATGTTTACACTGGACTTCTTGGAGGCTCCATTGGAGAATGAAGGAGAATTCTGGTTTTGTTTTGTTTTTAAATTTTTTTAATTTTAAGAGAAAGAAAATTTTAAAAAGACAAAATAGAAAAAACAAGTAAAATAGAGTTCAAAAAAAATTAACATCGTAAATTCGCCAGTTGATACATTACATATTGTTAACAATAGTTGTTAAAGTTACAAAGTGTAAAAAGTGGCTAGACACTCAAACATTGACAGTACAAACTTCTGTTCAGTGATCTAACAAAAACTCAGTAATATCATCTATTTACACTATACATACTGTTATATCCTCTAGAGCACTTTCCTTCCCTTTCACTTTTACAATATGTATGATACTTTTTAGATCCCATTATTCTGTCCATTCTTATTATTTTTTACACCAGAGAGACAATGTGATATTTACTAATGTGAGTCTTGTTTATTTCACTAATGAGGATATTCTCAAGTTGCCTCCATTTACCGATAAAGGCCTCAAGATCATCCTTTTTATAGCTGAGTAGTATTCCATTGTATAAAAATACCACATTTTTTTCATCCATTCTGCAGAATTCTGCTGTTTTGTAACACATAATCTAGTTCCTTCCTCTATGTCATTCATCTTAGTGGGGGTCTAATTTTGTGTTAGACACTTGTGTGTGTCATGCATGAGTGTGCACCAGTGTGGGAAGCCTTCTGATGGGCCAGGTCCACAAGCATGGTGTGTGTATGTGAGCTCTAACTTTCCTGGGGTGCTGATATTGTCCTGTAGCTGTTTACACCCATCCCCTTGGAGCTGCAGTCCTTTCCCAGGTAGAGAGGGAGGGAGAAAGGGAAGGATGGAGGTTGAAGATTCTGCTCCTCGCCCTAGGTATCCCACTGTGGTCTAAGCCAGGTCCAAAAGGCCAACCTGGACTCAGGCTGACCATGGCCTTGGTGAGGGACCTAGCTGCACTGCTGTCCCAGCAGCGCCCAGGGTGTCCATGGCACGCTTTACTCCGTGGGGTTCTGGCCAGGGATGTCTTCCACCAGAACAGAATTTTCATAGTGACTCAGAGGAGAGTCAGTCTGATGAACTGGAACCCTAAATGTCCCTTGTTTCCTGGGGCTATTTGAACAGTTGCCAAAACACCACCTTATGCTGCTAGGCATCGACTGCAGCCTGATCAACACTTCCTCCTTTGGCTCGGCTCCTAGAGTCTCGTGACACAAAGGCTGCATTGGAAGTGGCCTCGGCACAGTACAACTGCAGGTGCAGCTCAGCTGGAGGACCAGGTGCGGGCTGGAGCGAGGTCTCTCTTGGCACCTGGGACAGAGAGACAGTGACTGATGTGAATCCTTCTGGCCTCCACTGAGGCCCCCACGGTTCATTGTGGCCATACGCTTTTTAAATTTCTGGAGTGCAGAGGATTAAACCCAGAACATTCTCATGGGAGTTACAACCCCAGCCCCTTTTAATTTTTATTTTGAAACAAGATCTTACTAAATTTCTAAATTGCCCAGGCTGGTCTCAAATTTGGGATCTTCCTGCTTAACCCTCCCAGAGTGCTGGGATTCTAGGCGTGAGACCAGCTTGCCTAAGCCTTTGGAAATTCCTAGGTCTCAGTTTGCGTGGAAGAAGAGAAAACAGTGTGTGATCAAAACAACTTCACACATAGTTTATTTTTCTCCGGTATTGTGTACATTATAAATGTAACATAAGTTCTATTTTTTGAGATAGGGTCTCATTATGTAGTTCAGGCTGGCCTTGACTTCGCCTCCCAAGTGCTGGTGTGTCCCACCACACCTGGCAAAAGTAATTTAAATTATTATAAATGAATAATAGTCACAGGACTATACAAACTCAAGATCCAGTACAAATATCAGCCCTCAGTTTCAATACATATCCAGACACTTTCTAGATAAGGACTCTCAATTACCACGTGTACCCTGTCAGTTATATTAAGCAGGTCATTGGTTGGGTTTGGAAATATTTGATTCATGGACATTTTGGTGATTTTAGGTATAGTAGGAAGCCAGGTGTGGTGGCACATGTCTAATCCCAGCACTCTGCAAGCCCAAGGCAGTAGGATTGGAAGTTTGAGCCCATCTTGGGCAATTTAAGGACTGGAGGTTGTGGCTAAGTATTAATTTATGTCATGCCCATCCTGCTTCTGTGGGAAGGGACTGGGGTGCTGGAATGAGGCGGCTTGGTCTCCACCACTACTCCTGTGCCTGGCAGAGCCCTAGGGAGGGCAGGAGGGCTATTTATATGTACCAATTCATGTTTTTATTTTTTATTTTTTTTTTTTACATGTAAGAGCTAGCTTCTCTCCATCCAACCTTCCCTGAGTCTCCAATGTGGTGAAAGCTAAATTAGATGTATGTGTGTATTGCAGGGTATGGCATGCTATTTTTGTGCTTTCTGGTTGACAGCTCCACTGAGTTCATAAACAGTTCTATTTTTCCAGAGTTTGGTGATTGAGTAAGGGATTGTGTAATTGGGAAGGAATGAGAAAAGTAAAGAAAATACCTATGCTGAAGAAGCAGCTGAAATCACCTGTCCTCCTGTGGTCAGAATGAGGGTGTCTGGCCAGGTGCTACCCCAGTCCTGTCCTTTCAGCTTGCAGTCAGTTTCACTTCTGACATCTAGATCCTAAGCTTTCAGTTCGCCCTAAATTTACTGGAAAGATAGCTGTTGGGCTTTATCTTTGTCTATGAGGAGGAAGGGTCCCCTGGTTCCCAAGGTAGAAGAGAGGCAGGCAGGTGCCAAGCACTGCACTGAGTGAGGCCATTCTTTACCCAGGTTGGACTGGAACTGTGGCAGTGCTCCTGCCTTAGCCTCCCATGTGCTGGGATTACAGGTGTGCACCACCGGGCCCAGCTTCATGGTTGTTTTAGTAGCTGAACAGGAATATACCACCTCTGATTGGCATGGACCATGAGGTGGGAGAATGTATATGGATTACTGTTCCCCAAAGGATGAGGGGTGATGCTGGGCAGTCCTCAGGCAGGAAGCATGTGACTGTGCCCCTGGGGGTTGGAGGCAAGTTTCTTAACACCCTCGCACATTGCTAATACTGTGCCTGCCTCACAGACCACCCAAGACCTAAGGAAGGAGTCTGGTAGCTCCATGCCCCAGACTGAGATCCTAGATGCTGTGTCTGGGTGCACATAGGTTCTGACTCCCAAGAGCAGCCCAGCAAGCTCATAGGGGTGCGGAGAGTCCCCTCAGTACTTGGCTTTTCTTGGGTGCAAGCTGTCAGACCATCCTTACAGATTTCGAGACGGACCAGAATGCCCAAACCTGATCCTGTCAGGAAATAGTCTTTATGTAAAGAAAGACTCACTTCATTGCAAGACCTTGTCGGGAATAGCCTAAGAGGCCAGGACAACTGAGTGAGTAGCCCTGGTTCCACTTGTGTGACAGTTACTTCCCTGCTCCCGGGCACAAATCTTTGCTATTTTTGAGCAGTTCTGTGTCCTGTCAGGAATGTGTCTCTGCCGTTGGCCTGTGAACCTTGCTATGGAGACAAAGCCAAGGAGGAGAAATATGTGATTGAGGACTGTGGGAGGGGGACCGCCACCCTCAACAGTGCCTGGTGAATCCAGGGGGGCTTTCTGGTGGTGTTGGACAGGTTTACCTCTTGGGGAAATTTCCTGGGTGCCCAGTGGGTGTTTCTGTCGTTCCCAGCAGGGCACAGCATTCCTACCTGTCAGTAAGAAGTAATGTAGTTTTGGGTCCAATTACGCAGTCAGATCTAACCTACGAATTCTTAGGTCTCATCTAGAAACTTGACCCCACAACTGTGGGCTGGTTTCTCCAAAAGTTGGTGAAAGTCTTGAAGCAGGAAAAAGTTCTTATCCTGTGCTGGAATGGCTGCTTATCTGAGCTCTCTGGGAATGTACATAAAGGGATTAATTGTTAAGCCTTATTGGTAAAGTAAAAAACAGCACTGGTGAGCCAGGCAACTGAGTCAAATCAGACCAGCACTTCATAGTAATTTACAGAAGAGGAAAGGGAAGAGACCAGTGGTTATTGTAGCCCTTTAGTATTAAGTTAACATTAAAGACATTTTTACTTTATATCTGAAAAAAGATTTTAAGTTTAAACCATGTGTTGTTTAATGGTTTAGCCAGGCTTGGGGCAGGCCTGTAATCCCAGCACTCTGGGAGGCTGAGGCAAGAAGATCACAGGTTTGAGGCCAGCCTGGGAGCGACTTAGGGAGACCGTGTTTCAAAAATTAAAAGATAAAAAAGAGCTGAGAATATAGCTCAATGAGAAGGCCCTGAGTTCAGTCTTTAGTACCAGGAAAAAATAAAAAACAACAACAAAAAACACAGTCCTAACTTCAGGATCCATTTTAGTTCAGATTCTGAGTATCCGTACAGTTTATTTGAACTTGGGGGCAAAGTGTCCATGGGAGACAGGGAAAACTAGGTGGTAGACTGTATGGGGGACAGATAATGGTACTGCTGGGGGAGGGGGTGAGACTGAGAAGTCTGTAGAAGAACTGTAATTCACGTCTGGCCAGCTAGTCCAGAGGCCACTGATACAGGACTCCTGAGAAGGGTGGACCACCAATAACTTGCCTCTCCTCCCTGCAGTCTAGGCTATGAGCATGGTGAGGGCTTGGGAAGGGGAGGCTAGGTGTATACAGCAGGCCACTCCCAGGGAGTAGCCGCAGCCCAGTAGGGAAGGTCCTGCAGATAAGCCTCAGCCAGGAATGTGGTCCTAACTCAGATTCCAGGGCTTCTGTCTGTCTGGGTGGGGAGAATGCCACTGGGTGTAACTGAAAAAAATTTCTTATCTTAAATTTCATAGTGTGAAACGTTGTAATCCAAATACCCCAGGAAATACTGCACTAGGCTGAGAGAACACCGGGAAGATAATTCACTGAAGGAGCAATCCAAGTGATCAATACTTTATGGAAAACAATGTTTACTGTCACTAATAATAAAGCATGCAAATTGAGAGAATGGGATGCTTGCTTTTGCATTCATTAAAAATATCATGCTTAAAAAAAATAAAATAAAAATATCATGCTTTTTATCTTAATAAATAGATGGATAATCCAGTTTAAAAATGAGCAGATAATCTGATTTTCTCCAGGGAAAATCTATAGCAGAGGTCAGTAAGCCTATGAAAAGAGATTTACCACGTAAGCCACCAGATTCCACAGACAAAGACCAAGGGGGTCAATGTGGGGCAGGAATTTTTACCTGTGGCAGCTTAGGGTCTGGGTCCTAAGCCATAGCCTTGGAAACAAGCCGAGGGACTTTTTTAAAAAATGGTGCTGGGGATTGAATACATGCTTGGTGGGCCAGGGATTTAGCTCAGTGGCTTAAGCGCCTGCCTGGCAAGCGCGAGGTCATGAGTTCGATCCCCGGTACCAAAAAAAAAAAAGAAAAAAAAATACATGCTTGGTAAGTGCTCCACTACTGAGCTACACCTCCAGCCTACACCAATGAAAAGATGTTCAGCGTCATTAATCATCAGGAAAATGCAGTTCAGAATTCCAGTGAGGTACCACACACACACACACACACACACACACACACACACGGAGAGCTATAATAATAGAAAAAGATGGGGTGTTGCTCAGGTAGTAGAACACTTGTGTAGTACACGTAAGGCCCAAGTTCAGTACACAGTACTGCACATACAAAACAAAAAACGTGTGTTTGAGGAACATTTTATTTATTTTTTTATGGTAGTACTAGGGGTTGAATTCAGGCCCTTTTGCACTGAACCACCTTCCCAACTTTTTTTCACTTGTTTATTTGGAGACAGAATCTTTCTAAGCCACTAAGTTGCCCAAGCTGAGCTCAGCTTTGCAGTCCTCTTGCCTTTTCTACCCAGAGCACCCAGCTGAGGGGCACTTCGTGATGGAGGAGGATCTCAGGATGGGGTACTAAGTGACAAACTGTGATAAGCTGTAAGTGCCATTGTGCAGAAAAGGGCTTGCACACAGGCCTGAGACTGCACTACTTAGTAAGACCTGCTTCCAAGTTTGTCCCCAGCTGCCATCTGGGAAACCCCAGAGTCTTCCTACAATTTCCTAGCTGGTAGCAGTGGTCCACAGTGCCTAGACTAGTGGTGTGAACATTGTGGTTTGTGACGAAGGTCTGCTGTCCTTCTGGGAGTCTTTGGTACTTTGGTACTTGCTAGGCAGAGTGTGCTTATGGGATCAGCTCCCACTGCAAGTTCTGGGTATTCTGTTAGTGAGCTAATATGAGCAGAGACATTGAATATGAGTTGTTACATTTAGTAACTTTTTTCTTTTTTTTTTTGTTCAGGGTATCAAACTCACCCCAGATAGGTGCTGTGCCACTGAGGTATATTTCTGGTCCCATAAAATTTTATTGAGTGATTGATACTGGGGATTATACCTAGAGCCTTAGTGTCAAGCTATATTCCTAGCCCTTTTATTTCTTTTTGGTTTTTTGAGACAGGGTCTTACTATGTAGTCCAGGCTAGTCTTTTTTTTTTTTTGGTACCGGGGATCGAACTCACGACCTCATACTTGCCAGGCAGGCGCTTAAGCCACTGAGCTAAATCCCCGGCAATCCAGGCTAGTTTTGAACTCACTAAATAGCCCAGGCTGGGCTCCAACTCACGGTAATCGTCTTACCTCAGCTTCCTGAGTACTAGTAGTAGTTTTGTTTTGATTCAAGGTCTTCCTAGGTTGCTGAGTTGCCCAGGCTAGGCTCAAACTTAAAATCCTGTTGCCTTTTGCCTCTCACAGATGTATGCCACCATGCCCGGTTAGAGTTGCTGGATTTTTGGTCCTGGGAAAGAGGGTGCTGCTTGTGACCCAGCATGGGTGGGAGACCTGTGAAGCAAGCCTACACTCATTTCCTCTAGCTTCTTCACTTCCTTATGGCCCAGCTATGTGTGCATCCTTATGGAGCCACCATGATGAATCATAGTCACGAGTACCACTATGCACCACTCCCTGTGAGACTTTCTAACAGATCCCAGCATCCTGGTGGTCTTGGGGACTCCTAATGCAGCCAAGGACTGGAGAATAACAACATGCACTTAATAGAGACTGGAAGGAAGAACAACTCACAGGGGCTTTTTGGAGTTGTGTTATTATGAATGGCTTATTTTCTTTATAGTTTTCAATATTGTGTCCATTTTCTCTATTGACATTTACTTTTATTTTCAGAAGAGATTGTCTTTTTGGTAAACATCTGTGTGGTTAAACGTTGTCGTCATGTTTAGAGTGGTTCACCTCTAAAGGAACATCTCTTATTTTTCTCTAGGGATGTAATCCCCTTGCACAGACCGGCCGGAGCAAACTACAGAATCAAAGGGCTGCTTTGAATCAGCAGATCCTAAAGGCCGTGCGAATGAGGACAGGAGCAGAAAACCTTCTGAAGTAGGTGTCTTTGGGTTCCCTGCCTCAGCTGGGAAGCCCAGCTCCTCTGTGGCCTGTGCGGCCTTTGTTGTGCTTCTGGGGTGGGAGACCTGTGAAGCAAGCCTACACTCATTTCCTCTAGCTTCTTCACTTTCTTATGGCCCAGCTATGTGTGCATCCTTATGGAGCCACCATGATGAATCATAGTCACGAGTACCACTATGCACCACTCCCTGTGAGACTTTCTAACAGATCCCAGCATCCTGGTGGTCTTGGGGACTCCTAATGCAGCCAAGGACTGGAGAATAACAACATGCACTTAATAGAGACTGGAAGGAAGAACAACTGCCCTCTGCTTTCAGCTTCAGTTTTCTTCTCATTGCTGCCTCCTGGGCTGGGTCCTTTCTTGCCTAGAGTGTGGTTATGGTAAAGACAGACATTTGGCCCATCCCGATTGTATGTTTGGGGAGAGGCATGGACGGGGACACCTGGCTTCAATTGAATGCCCTGGCTCCTGTGGAAGTCCACGTAAGCATTTTCTTGGTGTTTGTCTTCCTTACTTTCTGTGGGACTTAGTTTCTCC
This sequence comes from Dolichotis patagonum, assembly GCA_004027295.1. Lineage (NCBI taxonomy): Eukaryota > Metazoa > Chordata > Mammalia > Rodentia > Caviidae > Dolichotis > Dolichotis patagonum. The sequence continues at coordinate 50,747 of PVJX010009956.1, forward strand.
AGCCTAGTATGATGCCTGGGGTAAAATTACTACTTGGTAAAGGTGTGTTGCATGTGTAAGGGAAAAGAGTCCAGGAAGGAGTGACGAGGATATTTTTACTGCTAATGTCCACCTTTCTACTGAAAAGGGTATTGTTTTTGTTTGAAACATTGGAGTGCAGGCTGACTTTGAACTCACTCATGTAGTCAGATTGGCCTTGCATTACAGTAGTCCTCCTGCGTCAGCCTCCCAATTGCTGGGGTTACAGGTGTGAGCGAGCCATCATGCCTGGCTGAAAGTAACAGCCGCATGCACCATAGTCCTAGGTACTCGGGAGACTGAGCTGAAAGATTCCTTGAGCCCAGGAGTTTGAGAACAGCCTGCACAGTGCCTTAAAACAAGAAGAGTCAGCTCCTGAGAGGGACACGATACAGCCTGTGTGCTTAAGGCACACATCATTATACTTAGGTGGTAAAATAATTACTTATCAAGCACAGAACTCATCGAAACCTTTCCCATATCTCAGTAGCTATCAGCCTTCCACATGCCCTTAAATTGAACAAAAGACATGTGCCAGTGTCTTTATGTGCCAGAGTTTCTTCTTTTTTCAGAGTTCTGGGGTTAGTCCTTGTCACCGCCACCTTTTAGAACAGATAGTCAAGGAGGGCATTGTACCTGGTTCCTGGCTAAGTGAGATAGATCCCTCTCAGTGCCTCAGGAAGAGCGCTTGCAGTGGCCTGGAACCCAAAACTTGGCCAGGAAGAGGCTCACTCTACTCACTGGTAGCTATGATTCCCTTGGAGTGTCCTCAGACTCTCAGAGATGTGGGGGAGAGGAGGGGAATACCCAAATGCGAGCACAGTGTTGGATAATTGGGTCGGCTTCAGCATTGAACCCTTGTGAAGCACAAAGACCCAATGAGAGGTTGTGGGGAACCACAAACACATCAACTAAATGTAAAAGAGCTCCCAGCCCCAGGGGTGACTTGCACTGCGTCCTGAGCACTCAGCAGAACAAGAGGAGGGTTCTGACCTTGATCTTGGGGTAAATTCATTTTTAAATTGGTGTGAAAGATCCATGAGATATTAAATGGGGAAAAGAAAGGTGCAGGACAAGGGTTGGGGATGTAGCTCAGTGGTAGAGCACTTGCCTAGCATGTGCAAGGCCTTAGTTCAATTCAGAGAGAGAGGGGGAAGGGGCGGGAGAGAGAAAGAGAGAAGAGGGAGAAGTAGAAAGAAAGAAAGTGAGAAAAGAGAAAAACAGGGCCGCATGCTGTGTGTGTGTGTGTGTGTGTGTGTGTGTGTGTGTGTGTGTGTGTGTAAAGGACTTAGACATAAGCACAAAAGGATAAAGAAACTTAGCAGTTGGCTCTTGGAAACAAGACTGGAATGAGGGTGGAAGTGATTCTCCCTTTTTGTGTTACTCCCTTTGTTGCTCGAATGTGTTTTTAACAACTGTGTGAATTACTTTCACTCATTTTTATTGTGCAGCACCACTGGGGTGCACAAGAATATTAGAAGCAACTCCCTGACACCTGCCTCTTGACCAGGAATAACTGTAGTAGTGCTTGTGTTGGGTCTGTTACTCCTGGGTGGCAGAAAGCTGACTGAACCTCCGCTCCAGCTCCTTTTGTAACTGGGTGCAGGAGAGATAGTTACTGGAGGGGGCTGGGAAGATACTGTAATGTTTTAGTTTTCAAGATGCCTTACAGTGTCTCTGTTCCAAGAAAAGTCTGGACCTGGGAACTGTCAGCTTTCCATAACACTCTTGACCTCAGGAGGTCTGTGCAGTTCAGGAAAGGCTCCCTGATTTTGGCACCGTCTGCCCTGAGCTTGGAAGGCTGCGGTGTCTTGTGGCATTGGGCCAGCTTTGCACCCAAAGGGGCAGCCCTGTGCCGTGGCCTCTTTAGGAGTGGGCTGTGCTGCTTTGCTGGTTTCACGGGTCCATTGAGCAGCTAAGTGGCAGGCAGGAGGTGCAGGAGAGAAGGCTGTGTACAGTGCAGATGCAGATGAGGTTGTGCTCACACCGTGCTTTGTCTCTCATGAGGGGAAGACTGTTTTGCAGGGCTGGGGATTGAACGCAGGGTGTCGTGCGTGGCAGGCAAGTGCTATACCACCGAGCTACACCTTCAGCCTGCAAGGAGACTTTTTCAAGTAAACAAACCAGGTCACATCAAGAAGTGACATGTTTTGTGGTGTGACGAAATAGAAACATGAGAGAGGTTGACCCTGGGCAGTGGTGGTGAACCTTTTAGAGACGAGTGCCCAAAGTACAACCTCCAACCCACTGCTTTATCGCAAAGTGCCAACACTACAATTAAACCTGAATACTGAGGTTTTTGTTTAGAAAACTTGTGCATTAACATCTTTTGACTTAAAAAATAACCATGCTCGCCTTAGGTTCACTACCACTGAGGTTCATGTCACCTAGGGTGACGGGGTGGCGCAGCCTCAGACTCGGGGTCTTGGGGAGGCCTTGTTGAGCAGGGGACTGAGTTTCTCAGGCAGGAACTAGGGCAGTGCTGTTTGTTCTGTTAGTGACATCGCCAACAAACAGCCTGTCTGAGGCCCAAGCCTGGCTCAGGCTCATTGTCAAGTTAGCAGTCGTTCAGTGGGCAGAAGTGGGGGTGGGGAGGGTTGTTAATGATTCTCGCAGTGACCTAGCAGCACAGGGCGCCTCTGGAGAATGTTGTCAGGAAACCCTGAAGGTATTTATTAATCTGACTCAACCAACGGTTTCCAGAAAACAAATAGGGAAGTTAGCCAAGATGGCTCTGCGCCTGCCGTGTCCCTGGGCAACTGATTATGATTACGTGGCTGTTGCTATGGGGAAGGGGTCATTTTGGTCATTCTTTGGCCCTTGGTGTCCATTTCTCTTCTGAATCCCAGCCGTCCCACTGCATACTTCACATGGAGGTAGAGCAGTTGACATGGGGACCAGGAATGTTCAGGAAATGCAAAGATACAGAAATGATGGTTCCAGCCCTTACCTCACAGTAAGGGAACACTGTAGCTGGGCAGGTCTATCAAAATCTTCTCTGTGTTCTGATCCACAGCAGCGCGGAGTCTGAGCTCCTTGGAGTTTTATTGGGAAGGTAGCAATTTTTTTTTTTTTTTTTTTTTTTTTGAGACAGGATCTCACTATGTAGCTCAGGTTGGCCTCGAACTCACAGTGATCCTCCTGTCTCAGCCTGCCAAGTGCTGGGATTACAGGTATGTACCACCATGCCTGGTGGTAGCAGATATTTTAAAGGTGCTTTTTCAGGGCCAGCAAAGATGATATATATATATATTTTTTTCTGTTTCTTTACCACCCTTGAGAAAAGCTGAGGTAAAAATATGATGTTTTTCCCAAACCGAAATGATGGTCATTGTGAGAGTTAGATTGCTTATTCTCTCTGGGCTTCAGGTGTGCTTTTATCCTGGTAGTTGTCAAACTAGATCAGGAGTGCCTGCCTCAGAGGCTTCCAGGGCTCAGGTGCCCGTGAAAGTGGGTGAATGGGACTGGGATGGGTGGGGACTGGGGTGAAGTGCCCAGGACACACCCTCTCTGGAGGGACAACTCTAATTTGCCCCTTGTGGGGCCAGGTTTGACTTGCCAGATCTGATTTTGTTTTCTTACTCCCAAGGAGAAGTTGAAGATTTTTTTTGCTCTTCTGACAGTTGAATTTTTAAATATTGACAACCAGTTTATGGGGTACAGAAACCACTACCCTGAGAGACAAGTGAACAAGGCACACAGGTTTCCAGTCCAGTGTGTGATCTCTTGACTGGAGGGTCATAAAATTCTAGGCCAGTTTGGCATTGGCTGTAAGGAGAGTGAATTGAGGCACGGATGGCTCATGTTGGCAGAACTGAGGGATCAGTACATATATACAGAGGGGTGTGTGAGCCCTTCTTGGCCTTAGGTGCTGGTGCCAGCTGACCAACAGGCAGGAGGCAGCTGTCCTGCCAGCCTACTTCTTGTGCTGTCTCAGCTAGGTGACCACACCAGGGCATGGGATAGTCTTTTGCCAGTCTCCCAAATCCCTTGCAGAGCAGGATTCGGAGCAGTTCCTGGAAGAACAAAGTGGAGACAGAGTCAGCTGAGTTGTTCCAGGAAAGTCTCTGAAGCAGGCGTAAGCCACTGGATCAGTGTGGTACCTGGTCTCGAGAGATAATTTTGTTAATAGACTTGGGAGAAGAATTTACACTAAAACAAACAGGGGCACATGGGCCAGAATGCAAAGTTCACATGGTTCCTTAGGACTCAGTATGGGTACCTTAAGGAAATATAGGACCTGGGGCAGGGAAGCCGTTGTCACAAAGGGGTTTGGTATGGTGACAAGGGTCTCAGAGGCTCCAAGTTGAGGGCGTGTGTGGATATGGTCAGTAGTAACAGGAAATAGTTGACTGTGGCCTGTCTTCCCTTGTTGACACGTGGCTTGATCATTCACAGAGAGGAAGCAGAACACTTTCTCATTCTTCATTCTTACAGTGTGTGCTACCCTTCAGGAGAAATCCAGGGAAATGGGCCTTCCCTTGGGGGCCCAAGCCAGGAGGAGGCCATGGAGGCTCATGGGGGCCCTTTCTGGGCAGGAAAGGGCTGCAACTCCCATGTTCTCTTTTGGCTGTAACATCAGCTACCAGACCACAGCAGCCTCAGTGTGTTATTTCCCAAGCAAGAGGTTTTTTAAAAGGCAGTGTTCCTCTGAAAAGATTCATAACAGCCACTTTTCTCCATCCAGCAAGGCAGCCTGGATACAGAGCATTGGCACTGGCCAGACCAAGCCTCTGACCTTAATCCCTGATTTGGGCCAGCTTGTTCTATTTTTATCCATTGCCTCAGCCTGAGTCCAGAGGTACCTGGGCACACTCACCTGCTACCTCTGCTGCATCTTATTCAGGAAACACCTTTCACCAGTGAAACAGTAACACAAATCCTCATGCATGCCAGAAACTGCTGGCGTGGGTTGGGTTGGCTTCTGAATCAACTTTGCACCTGAAAGGCAACATCATGGAAATCATCTCTGACTTCCCTTCTGGCTATCAGTGCCCCACACAGAGAGGTCCACATCCAAAAAGCAGCTCATTGATTGGCTGCAAATCTTAAGTAGTAAATTGTTGCCAAGACAGGGAGAGGATGCATAGCAAATTAATATGTAAAAGTGGAGAAATCAAAAGTTGCTACTATGTGGTTTTCTGAATATTTAGGTGAAAGTCTTAAGATCTTTATTTCTATTTTTTTTTAATGGTACAGGGGATTAAACCCAGGTTATATGTTAGGCTTTTTAATTACTTCTGATTTACTGTTGTTCAGGTTAGGTTTGAATTTGCCATTTTCCTGCCTTGTTGTCCCAGAATATTGGGATTATAGGTGTGCACCACCATGCTCAGTTTACACATTTATTTTGGACCCACTCTGTGGCCAGGAGCCACTCAGACTAAGTGGGTTGAGCCCTGACTGAGTGGGTTGAGCCTTCGTGATAGAAAAAGGACTATGATAGCTAAGAGGAGAAATGCGAAGAAATAGAAGGCTTGTCTTCCAGGAATTATCACTGTTTATTTTGCCTCCTTCCAAAGTAGATTTGACGCATATTTACACCCTTACACAAAACATAGAATTAACATAAAAATGAATGAAGATACAGGGGCAAGAGGAAGAATAGAGGTTAGTAGGAGGCAAGGCTGGTACACAACCACAAAAATCTTATTAGATGGGAGCCAGTTTGTCTCTGAAGCTTCCTGGCAGGCAGTGTGAAGAAGGGAGTGTGATTTGGACCACATTATGTGCTCATTAGCCAAAAGGAAACAAATTGCTAAAAAGTGAAACTTACCAGTACTGAGAGAAACTTTTCTTTCCTGAGTCTTGTGGACAATACGTGGACTAATCAGTCATTGTCACAATAACACCTGTATAGCATGGGTTTTACAAGCTGTAGGCTGTGTCCCGTGGCAATGAAATCAATTTAGAGGGTTGCTGTGGTATAATAAAATAATAAACATTTGGTCTTACTCCCTTTGTACCTGTGTTCCTGCTCTCTGAGCTCCTCAAACCCTCATCCTCTGGGTTCCTGGCACCAAGCTCCTAAGACCCTTGGAATCTCTTGAGTGATAAGAGTATCTTTTGTATGCTAATGAGATGACTTCTGGTAGGAGGCTTCTTGGTGAGGCCTGACCCCCAGAAAGAGCAAGCCTTGATAAGAGGATTGCAGCTCTTAGCTCTCCATTCCACTCCTGCTTCCAGAGATGGGAAAGGGCCTGGAGATTGAGGTCAGTGATTTAGTCCTTCGGGTCTGGGCAGTGAAGTCTTCATAAAACCACTAAATGTGGGGTGCGAGCAGCCTTCAGGCAGTGAGGGTGGCCACCCTGAGTAGTCGTGTCTGTCCATGCTTTCCTGCCATGCCTTGTCCAGTACCTCTCTTTGATTTGGCTGTTCGGAGTTAGCCAGTTTTCCTGAGTTCTTAGTCATTCTACTGAATTACCAAACCTGAAAAGGGGATTGTAGGTGCCCCTGATTTATAGCTGATCAGTCAAGTCCAGGCATCATCTCCTTCCTGAGACCTGGGACTGGCCCCCTCGGTGGTAGTGAGCCCTAACCTGCAGGGTCTGTGCTAACTCCCCAAGTTGGAATGAGAGTTGAACCAAATTGTTGGAAACCCAGTTGGTGTTGGAGAATCTAAAAATTGGAGAGTTACAATCATCATTTTTTAAAAAAGGTGTTAGAGTAGAATAGACTGTGTTAGAGTGCATCGCACCTTTTGCTTTTGTAAGGCTTTGTTTCAGGGTTGTGCTTGCCTGCTCATGTGTACTACTTTGTGATGTAAAATGTTATTTCTTACTGGTGATCAAGCCATCCTGGCGGAAATCTCCAAGACAGCGATACTCATCAGGCTGAATATCTGACAGCTCACTGCCTGGCAGAGGAAGTCAGACACACAGGTGTGAAAGCTTTCTAGACAGCCAGAGAATGAGGTGAAGGAAGGTCCTAGTGGACAGGCAGACGGTAGAGGAAGAAGGTCAGCACTTGGCTGTCTGGAGAAAGGCGGGATTGTGGGAGCAGAGTGAGCAGGTGACAGCTGGCTGGGTTTCCCTAGCTGAGGAGGAAACGGTGGTCAGACAGTCTCCAGGTGGCTGGAGCTGCTGGCTGGTGAGCTTCCAGTTTCCTCAACCTGAGTGAAGCTGATTCCAGCACCCTGTGAGCAGGGTGTTTCATGGGCATGTGTTGGGCATGGGTCTGGCTCAGTGCCTGCTCATTACTCATGTTTTTTTTTTTTTTTTTAAAGAATAAAGAAGTACATTTAATACTTAGTACCAACTAAAAAGAAATATAAAATTACAAAACTTCTTTTTTTGTCTTGAACTTTTTTTTCTGGTAAGGACCACCTGTATTAAACAGAAGCTTCTGGTAAATCAGGACACCATCAGCAATGCAGCACAGTGCTGCCATAAGTCCAGCCATTGTAGAGACCATCCTCTCCTCTTCAGTGCCAAGATTCCCTAATACCTGTCCTCCAGTGATTATCAATGTTGTAGTTTCTGGTATCAATGCCAACACAGATACAACGATCATGAATAATGTTGTTACTATCGAGTTCATAATACCAAGCAAGGGCCAAAATAACCATTTCATCATTCGATCAAGTCTGAGGATATATAAAATTATGAAAAAGAAAATAATAGTGGTTTCAAACCCAGTGATAACAATATATGGTTCAGGGGCTTGTGCAATAATAAAAAGGTCATGGATGTCACAGTTAGTACCAGCCGCAGAATCTTCACAGGGCCTTTCACGCTGAAGCAAAAGAGGCAAAACTCTGACTCAGTAGCCATCTCACCTGCCCTTGCGAGGGATCTAACAGCCACACCTCTCCTTTCAACTCCTCTCAGTGCCCCACCCCACCAGGCCTCACTCTACAGTCCTGACCACTAAGCGGTAGCCTACCTCTCCTTACTCATTTTTGTTGTGATTTCTCACCTGTGTAATGAAAGACATCTGTAAAATCTTTAAATTGATGTCAAAGCCCCTGCTTGAAAACTTGGGTAGGGTTTGTTGCTCTATGCTGTTGAGGACTATTACCCTGTGAGTATACTGTGTGAATGTCATGCGTTTATTAGTTAACAGATATTTGCGTTGTTTCTACGTTGGCTACTGTGTACATGCGTATACATGTCTTTAGGTACACATATTTTATGTCTCTTGTTTAGATTTCTTATTTTTATTTTTTGGTAATGGGAATTGAACTCAGGGCCTTGTGCTTTGCCAGGCAGGCACTGAGCTTGCTGAGCTGCATTCCTGATCCTTGTG
>PVJX010009957.1:0-58893 GCA_004027295.1 Dolichotis patagonum
AAGAAATCTGATTCACATAATTTGAATTCCTGTGCAATTTAATTGCCACCATGGTTATTTGGATTATGTCTATCAAGAACAAAAGAATTCCCAGAAATGAGACTATGGACAAAGCTGGGTTGGTGGGACAAGCCTACAATCTCAGCATAGGAGGCTGAGGCAGGAGCATCATGAGTTTGAGGCCACCCTGGGCTACATAATGAGTTCAAGGCCAATCTGAGAAACAATACAACTAGTATCAACAAACCTTTTTTTTTCTTTTTATTTTATTGAAAGAGAATAAAACAAAAGAGGGCAATACAGAGCAGATCAGAACAGGACAACTAGGCAACACAGTACTTTACATTAAGTCAACTGGACATCAACAGTATATAACACCATATCTCTTACTCTACTATAGTTGAGCATAGTTTCAAATACAATAATATCAAATATAACACAATAGTATTAAGCCATACATAGAGTGAAAGAATTACAGGGCTTTCTGAACCGAATAACAGAAAATGATCAATGGGTACTATAATATCTCATTTTTGATAAAAAAGAAAAAAAAATTGTTTGAACTATCACACAAATTCAGAAGTCCTACCATGCTTTTTTTGTTCCACTACCATTGGTTCTATCCACCACACTGTGTCTCATTGAAACTTGTGTGAAACATGTGTGATAGTTCAGGAGACGCTCTTGCTTCTGGTTTCCCAGCCCTGGGGTGGCCGCGGCTCGCCAGACCACAGTCACTTACCAGGGCAGCAGGCTGCTTACTGGTTGGCTTGGCGCCCTAAGTTCCAGCATGGCGCGGATCTCAGGAGATGCTCTTGCTTCTGGTTTCCTGGCCCTAGGGTGGCTGCGGCTCACCAGACCACAGTCACTTACCAGGGCAGCAGGCTGCTTATTGGTTGGCTCGGCACCCTGGGTTCCAGCATGGCGCCCAATGTAACACTTTTGAAATGGCCTCTCATATGGTAAAAAGAGATTATTTAAATGACCTTGGCTAGCCAAATATTATTTATACATGATATAAAAAGAACTATGTAAAAAGCACAAGTTAATTTCTGAAATTAAAGATAGTATATATTCTGGACAAATAAGTATAAAAAAACTGAAAAGCAAGCTAATTGTAAAGAAATATATTCAAATATGAATATCAAAGAAAGAATTGATCCTCAAAATATAGAAAGAACTTTTAAAAGTTAATAATATAAAGCAGAACAACAAGCATAGGCAAATACCTTCAATGGATACGTTTGTAAAAAGATTTCAAGTGGATGCTTGAATGCCTCGAATAAAAATGATAACATAAGGGTTTTTGCATGTGGATATCCAGTTGTTCCAGTATATTTATTAAAGGTACAATCTTTTTTTCACTTAATTGCTTTTTCATCTTTGTCAGTTATCAATTGTCTGTTATGTGGGTATCTATTTGGGGACTTCATATTGGTACCTTGGTGGTTTGTCTATCTTTATATCAATGCCATTTTTCATGATTGGTGTGACTTCGTGACATGTCATGGGGCTGGGGCGGGTTGGAGCTCTAATTTTGTTCCTCTATCAAAGTTGTTTAGATTATTCTGAGTCTTTTGTATTTCTAAAGAAATATGAGTCAAAATATTAATTTTGACTCTTAATTATAACATCATTGAAAAATGATGTTAGATTTTGATGAGGGATTGTGTTTTCTGATCTTTTATTTGTTTTTGGTTTTATTCAGTCTTTGATTTCTAATTTCCAAAGGAAAGACATGAGGATATTTCATAACTTTCTTCCTTTCTAATGTATTTGGTATTAATAAATAAATAAATAATTTAAAAATAACAACATAACATCTTGGCAAAAATACACAGCAAATAATCACACATTGCTGGTGGTGGCATAAAATGGTTCAGCAATTGTGGAGAACAGTTCGAAAGTTCATTTACAAATTTGTAATATTTATGCCATAACTTTACATCTCCTGCCCTTTGTATGTACTCAAGAAGAATAAAAACATACAAACAAAAATGTTTTAAATCCAACATTCACAATGGCCTTTATCAATACAATTATAAAACTGAAATTGTCTAGATTTCTCTCAACAAGAAAACAGATTAAGTGTGATATATTTTTTCCTCTTTACTTCTTTCTTTCTCTCTCTTTCTCTCTCTCTCTCGCTCTTCCTTTTCTTTTCTTTTTTCTTTTCTTTTCTTTTCTTTTCTCTCTCTCTTTCTCTCTCTCTCTCTGTGTGTGTGTGTGTGTGTGTGTGTGTGTGTGTGTGTGTGTGTGTTTTGAGTCAAGGTTTCATTATGCAGTTCAGGCTACCTTTCACCTGAATTTGTACACCAAGCTGGCCTCAAATTTGCAGTGATCCTCCTGAATCAGTTTTCCAAGACTTAGGATTACAGTTTTCTACTACTATGCCCAGGTTTATTTCTTTTTAATATTATTCGGTTATCAAAAATCAAACAAGGCATACAATATGAATGAATCTTAAAGGAGTCAAACAAAATAACCCAAACACAAAATAACACACATGAAATCATTTTGTTTTTATGATTTATACAAAAGATAAAACTAAGACAGTAAAATCAGAAAATGGACATTTCTACCTTGATGTTGAGATAAGAATGAAAGATTGAAAACAAGCAAAGTGGAAATTTTTAGAATCATAAAAACCAATGTTTTGGCTTTGATCGTGATTACTTGGCTATAAGTAACCGTCAAAATTCACAAAGCCAGTCATTTGAATTATGTGAGTTTTCTTTTCTTTTATACCATGGAGTTGGTGGGAGAATTCCTCCTCCATGGGGAAAGGTATAGCAGAGTGCACAATTCAAATTCATCAAATGCTAAAATAAAAATAATTGCACATTTTAGAAAAAGCAAATGAACAGTAGCTACTGCAAATCATCAACAATGTAAACAACTGGGAGCAAGAAATTCATTCCTAGGAGGAGAGACACACAATAGTTCACAACTCATAGCTTCTGAGATGATCTAATAAAAATTTTAAAGAAGATATAACAATGCTCAACAAGGGAAAACAAATACACTAAAGTAAATAAAATTCAGTAGTTTAGGAGAAAAATTTGCACAATGATTAAAAATAAAATAAACACAAGTTTTAAAATTGAAAAATATACTACTCAAAGAAAATACATTTTACAGACTTATATATTTATATATATGTGTTATATATGAATATGAATCTAAAAGGCAGAGAAATTTTAATTAAGAATTCCTCTCTACTCAGCTTTAAAATCTAAACAAATAGAAAATGAAGAAATTTCTTCATTCTGGTAAAGACTATCTGCATAATACACAATGGTTAGTATTAAACACCTCTCTCCTCCAAGAGAAGATTGTATGATGTCATCCATTCAACTGAACATAATAGTAAATGTTCTAGGTACTACAATTATGCAAAAAAAAGAAATAAAATTTCAAGCAATAACAGATGAATGCTTGCAGAATCCAATCACCTCCCCAGGAGTGCTTAATCCAGGAAAATTAATAACCAAGATTACACAGCATATTTGGAGAGAAATGATCCTCAATTCCCTCTGCACGTTATATACACAATCAACTCAAAATGTGTCAATATCAGGTTATCTTTAAGAAAGTAAATTTCTTGGAGTATTCGAGTAGTCTGTAACCAGAGGGTCCTAAAATGTGGAAGCCAAAAATTTAAGAGTCTCTGTCTGAATGATGCATTGTTTGGCAAATAACTTGACCATCTACTGCTGACTTTGAAAATTAATTACATACATAAGTTAAAAGAATGTAGAGCTTCTCAAAAAGATGTTTGTGGGCTCAATATAACTCAGCAGCTAAATGCCTGTCTGGCAAGCACAATGTCCTGAGTTTGAGTCCCATTATAAATAAATAAGTAAATAAAAAAAAAAAAGATGTTAGAGACAAGAAAGCAGGTTCTCCCCTAAAGACTGCAAAAGAAAGTGACCCTGGAAATACTGCAATTTTGATACAGTGAGACCCATTTTGGACTTTTTAAGTTTGAAACTATATAAAAATAAATTTGTTTAAAAATGAATCATAAGCTTAACGTAAAAGGTAATACTGTAACACTTTTAAAAGAAAATGTCATAGAAAACATTGTTAATCTTGAGATAGACTAATGTTTAAATGCAAGAAAAAGCTAGAGAAAAATAGTATTTCATGTGTTTATATTTTCGTATATATACATAGACGTAATATATATTTCTGGAATGTTTAGAAGTTGAGAAGATCAGATGAGTAATTCTGAAAATATGAAAAAATATTTTGTGTCATTAAATATTAAAATTCACATAAAGACAGAAAAGCAAAAATTGAAAAACTCTCCTGACGTCAAGTCAAGAGAATGAAAAGAAAATGCTGACACATAGCCATGAAGTTTAAGATCAATGCTTGCATGAACTGAGTAACAGCATGTGAGACAGAAGCATTCACAATGTCTGTGGTAGTTGTCATGTTTTTATGTAGTTCTATGGTCTCATCTGCTGCTAAAAGTGAATCACTCTTGGAAATAAAATAAATTTTGATAAAATTGAAAGTGCCTGTGGTAATTTTTGAAAACCCTATGAGTAGTGTTCTAAGAAGTAATATGCTTTGGGAGAAGCATATGTCTTTAAATTGGCAATTTCAATGAGTAATTTTGTATTTAATGTTATTAAACTTGCTATGAAATCAAAATGGTACATTATACAAATACTGTCCAATAAAGCCCAGTGGTAGTTTTCACCATTTGAATATCTACTAGATACAATTCTTTGTAAATATTTTAAAAGAAAATATTACAAAGATAATTTGTAGATGTTGTACTCTGACATTCTAAATTGCCTTACATTCTAAATTGTCAAAGTAGTATTACTTTGAATGGCAAAGCAACCGTACAACATAGTCACAGCATTTAAATAGGAAATAAACCGGTGTGTTGGTTACTCGTGTGTCTGCATGTTTACACTAGCAATCCATTTACTCCAAATGGTGTTTTCAGGGATATTTGTAGAAGCAGTCAGAAAAATTAAACACATCTCTCCAAAAACAAAACAAACAAACAAAAAACCCAAATAACAAAGCAAGAAAAATCTAGTAGCAGCAACAACCAAAAAAACACCATTGGTTACACTCTAGGATATTGAAAGTAAAAATGCCCCTCTGTGAACAGACTTTCATAAGTTCCAGAATAATAAAAACAACATGCCCCACATTGGCCCATATGTGCTTACATTTCAGAAGAATAGAAAAGATAATGTCTCTCTAGACAGAAGAGTGGGCAAATTGGCCAACAGCCTCCTACTGAAAGACCTGTGCCTCCCAATATCAGTGATTCTATCCTGTGGCAACTCCACTATGTGTATAAGGAAGCAGGAACACTTCACATTGCCCTGTTAAAGTACTTGACACACAGTTTTGTCCTTGGCTGCCACTAGTACTGTGAATAGCAAACTGTCTTTCCTACCTAAGCCACAATCCTCTTGTCTTCTGACATACAAATCATTATCAAGCCAATTTACTGGATCACAATAAGTCTCAACTTTTTCAATTTTCAACCTTAACATTAAACTTAGTGAAATGCATTTTTTTAATCTATAAAAAGAGAGAATTTGAAAATTGAGGAAGAGTAGCTAATGAAGTAGGAGTTCCCCAGGCAGATGTGGTGGCCTACAAATATCAAATTAAATGAGTTACTTTGTGTAAAATGCTGATGACAAATAAAGTGTGAGTAGAGATGTGGTCACAAGATTTAATAATATGGAGGTCACTAATGACCTTTGCAAGAGCTCTTACAGTGTGGGTTCAAGAGAACAGAGAAGAAAGAGAATGAGAGGACAGAAATGATACCCTTACTTTAGAGTTGAGAGCCCTAGGGGTCAGTTAAGTTTAGACAACTTTGGCCTATAAAGCCTTAATGGAGAGTATGGTGCTGAGAATGTCTGATTTGGTTGATTCCCAGTCTCGGGCTACTACAACATGAGCCTACCACACAAAAGGTTAGACCTGTCAGGGTCTTAATTTTCTTGACAGCAGGAATTTAGAAGCCATTTGTGAATTAATAGCACTCTTCTGAATTATGATGGAGATGGACTTTACATTGGCTAGCTGTACTTTTATGCTAATGAAGCTATATTAGATTTAAAATGGTGGCTAGATGATTTCCATTTTGATGGACTCTGACAATTTAAGGTTACTGCCTAGGGAAAACCCTAATTCTCATATATTATGATTGACTGCTCTTTCATTATAAGGTTGTAATTTGATTTTAGCCAGGTCTTACAATGAAATTTAGTTTTTTTCTCCTTAACATTTTTAATGAGAGCAGTATTTATTTTGGTCCTTGCATAAATTATATGCCAGAATGGCCACTTCATACCACACAGCTGCTCTTTAATCCTGGTGAATTTTGGCTAATGCAGCACCTGCCTAGTCTGCTCTGTGCTTGCCCATGTATTAATACCCAACTTAGTTCAGCTCAAAGATTCTCTGAAGCACACAACAAATAAGTTCCAATGACACAGAAACTTCTGCTTCAGCTAATACAAGGAGGTTTTGCTCTTTTATTTTTTCCTGTTGCCTTATTTTACATTCTTATTTTCTCAGAAAAAGCTCAAGTGAACAAGAATTATCATATATTTTCAAGAGGTAATTATTTATTTTTTTCTAAAATGTTTCAGTTTCCTCTTTTATGAAAAAAGTACCTGCTTTAGAATTAAGTTCATGTATATTTACTGATTTTGAGGTTTAAGTTATTTCATTAAAATAATTTTCTTTCACAGTAATAGAGTTTGCTGGTCATTCTAAAAATCATTCTAAAAATCACTGTGAATTTTGTGTGTTATATTGTATTCTATATATATACCTCCTTATTATATACTTTGAAATAATTCAAGACTTAAAATTTATGATGATTTCCCTCAGTAAAAGTTATATCTGAAGAAGTACATAGAATCTAAACAAAAATGAATAGGAAACACTAACTGTAATCTTCTATAATACAGATTCCTTATAAAGACTATATATTTACATATATGCAAAAAGTAAATAACACTAATGTTTCAGAGTAACTTAGGGCATATTAATTTCTGCTTTGATTTTATTTTTTTAATTATATATTTTCTTTCCTGCTCTAAAAATTCAGTCAACCACATGGAAATCCTCTATAGGACAGTTTTTTGCTAAGACCAGAAGCTAGAGTGACCAGTAGAAAACCCATCAATCTGGCTTTTGTATTTCAGTTTTCTGTTTCTTTATGAGATTATGTTACATTAGGGAGGTGAGTGACTGAGGAATTCAGAAAGAAAGAAATACATCTTATCTCAAGAGGTTAAATATGTAAGATTCTTTGTATAGTAAGGACCGATATGTCTTGACTTCTCAGCTCCCTAAATTGTTACGGGTCCTTCCAGTAAGGAGAAGTTTATGTATAACACAAGGAGGCTAAATTCTAGCCTCACTCAGGAAAGAGCATAAGATATTAAAAATTGAAAAATAGCATTTGAAATTTTAGCTAGAGCAATTAAACAAGAGGAAGTAATAAAAAGATACAAATAGGAAAAAAGATCTCAAATTATTCATATTTGCAAACAATAGGATGCCATAATTATAATACCCTAAAGACTTAGAGTTGATAAGTAAATTCAAAAAAATAGCAGGATATGAATAACCCTTAAAAATAATGAATGAACTGAAAAGCAATCAGGAAAACAACTACATTCAAAATAGTTTCCAAAGACTAAAATTCCTACTCATCAATTAACCAAGGAGGTTAAAATAAGTCCACAGTGAAAATTTCAGAGCACTGCAGAAGGAAGTTGAAGAAAACTATACAAGATGGAAAGACTTCTTGTTCACAAATCAGCAGAATTAGTTCTGTTAAAATGGCCATAGTATCAAAAACAATATAGGCAATCAACATTATTTCTATCAAAATACCGGTAACATTCTTTACAATGCTATAACAAGTAATCAAAAATGGGTTTCAAAATGTGAAAGACCCAGAATAAACAAAGCAATCCTAAGTAAAAAGTGCGAGGACAGAGACATCACAACAATTTTCAAATTACAGTGCAAAGTCATATTGACAACAACATGGTACTGGCACAAAAACATGTACATAGATTATTTACACAAAGCAAAGGACCCAGAAACTACCTCATATATCCACAGTCATCTGAAACTAGGCAAGGAAATGTTGGGAGGAAAAATCAGCCTCCTTAACAAATGGTACTGAGAAAACTGAGTATTTATATGCAGAAGAATGAAACTAGATTCCTGTCTCTCATCCTGTACAAAAATTATTAATTCAAAATGGTCCAGAGATTTAGGTATAATGTCTGTCTTTGAAAATACTAAAAGAATACTAATGTAAACATGGAAAGCTGTAGGCACAGTGAAAGTCTTTGTAAATAAGACTCAAATAGGTCAGAAAATCAACACTAAGCCTACATCAAAGTAAAATGTTTCTGCACATTAAGAGAAACAACCAAGAGAGTAAAGAGATAGTCTACTGAAGAAAATGAAACCTTTCTCACCAATTCCTCCAACAGAGGATTGACATCTAGTATGTGAAGAACTCAAGAAACTTAATATCAAAACTCAATAACCCAATCAGTAGTTGAGTGTGCAAATTGAAGGGGCACTTCTCAAAACAGAAAGAACGAATAGTAACTACATAAAAATGTTAAACTCTCTAGCTATTGAGGATATTCAAATCAAAACTCTATTGAGAATCCATCTCACCCCGATCAGTATGACCATCATCAAGAATACAAAAACAAATAACAACAACAAAAAAACATAAAAATACAATAAATGCTGATAGGAAGTGGTAAAAAGGGACCCTTAGACACTGTGGTGTCCGGCCTTGGTGCTCTTCCCTGATAACTACAGCGTAGATAGTACTGAAAATGCTTCACTTTCCATTTTCTCAGCAAACACTGAGAACTCACACTTCCTCAAGGTCTTCCCAGCCTTCGTGCCAAGCCCCTTTTTACTGTGCGCGAATAAAGACACAGACCGTGATTTACTGTCACTGTTTCTCCATCAGAGAGGCTATGTCCCACCCAGTCCCAGCTTTCGTTTTATTATATGTCTTTTAAAATCTCCCGTGGGCCCCCTCAGGATCCCACTGGCGACATGGTTCACGGCATTTGTCTCTCAACTGTTTCCAAACACATGATGCCAAGAACTTTAAGCATTACATCATGAATTTTAATCTTCTGATTCCTTATCTGAGCTTATTTTTATATTGCTTTAATTATTTTTACTGTATGCTCATTTTCTCTATTTGGTGGTAAACCTGATCACAATACTCATGCATGTGTTTGTATTCTTGTCTTATAGGTCTTACGCCCTGCGGAGTGGAGTTAGATCTTGAAAAAATCCTCAGAAAAAATTCTACTTAAATTTCATTCAAATACCAGCTTGAACTAATTAATTCTATCTTGATGAAATAGAGTTTGGTCAGAATACAGCCACGCCTTAGGTGATAGCATTGAATGTGAAAAGAAATACATTTTCAACAATAAATGACTAAATAAATCCATCATACAGATTCTTTTCCCTTACATCCTTACATATTACTCCCACAGATAACTCTGTCTTTGTCTTTCTCTGTCACTCTGTCCGTCTGTCTGTCTGTCTGTCTGTCTGTCTCTCTCTCTATCGCTCTCGCACACATACACACACACACACTCATTGTTTCTAAAATGGTAACAATACTCTGGTGATGAAGACAATAATACAAACAACTTGTGTTCATGTTTTTCAGTATGCTGAAGGTTTTGGAGGCATTAATTCTTTTGGTCCTTATACTCAGCTTGTAAGATGTTCTCTTCAAAGACAGAAAAGGTGTGTGACTGACCAACTTTTTCACAGACTTCATAAAATGACATAGTATCAGAAATCAATTTAAAATTTGACCTGAGTTGGCTTGCTAACCCACTGCTTATACTGTCTCTCCTGATTCTACATTTCTATTAATTTGATAAAAATTTTAAAATTAAAAATATTGGGACACTTTCTTTTTTCCAATAACTTTGATCTTAATGTGCATATAATTCTTTGCTGCATGAATCACAGAAATTAAAAGTAAATGTCATCTGTAGCTGCCTATATGATCAGGTTTGACTTTAAAAAGTAACATTTGGCAAGGACAGCACTGTGTTTCTCATTGCACTGTTAATGAAAACTTCATTCAGATAGAGGGCTTTTTTTTTATTAATTTTACTGCCCAAGATTTAATTTCCCACCAAGTAAAAAAAGTTGTTTCCTAGATAATTCACTGGTCTAGGATATAAGAGTCTTCTGTCTAAAGCTGGAATCCATGTGAGTAAAGCATGTAATTATTCACATGTTCAATGGAAATATCACAGTATCATTTATATGTCTGATATTGCATGAAATTCAGGATAACAGAATAGAGTCTGGGCTTGAAATTCATGTCAAGAGTATAGTTTATTTTTCTGTACAGTAGTAGAAACAGCAGGAGATATAGCTCAAAGGTACAGCACCTGCTTGGCAAGCACTGAGTCCTGGCTTTGATTCCTGGTACCCACACACGCACACACTAAAAGCCGCAAACATCATTGTCCTATGTGGTGGCCACAAGGAAAATTAGCCTCGGTGTGAATCAAATATACAAAATAACTAATAAGATCAAAAACAGATAATCACTTAGTAGCATCATTAAATCATTATAACTAATGTCTATCGAACTCTGATATTACAAGCATGAATGATAATAAAAATTTTTACTGTATAACTCATTTTTTTTAAATATCCCTTCTATTTAAGGGTATTTGTGTTGGAGTTGCCTGCTCTTTTAGTCAATAGACTCTTTGGCTATCTACATATTATTTGTCTCTGCTGAAACTAATTCCCTTTCTTGCCTAATGTTAATTGGCTCTGTCCGCTTGGTTAACTGAGTGGTTTCTGAGAATGTGCCCTCCAGAGCTGAAAATAAATTTTTTAAAATCTAATTTAAAAATTCACAAATTCCAATATTTTTGAGGGCAAGTCAGATAATAAAACATGATACATTTACAAAGGTGAGCAATTAGGCCATTTTGCCAACATTAAATTTGGTGTGGGAAGCCACAGGCAAAATTTTTTAAATAAAAAATGCAAAGCACAATTGTATGAATATAATAGAATAAAAAGAAAAACTTCAGAACATACCATAAATATATTAAGAGAACATACACTTTTATAGCATTTGGGGGGTAATAATATAAAACATGTTTTTCACTCTGGGTAGCTTTCACAAATTGAAAAATGTTAAAGCCAATAGTAGATGCTTAACTTGAAATAATATAACATATAAAAGCAAAATAAATAAAATACTACTCTAACCAAGTAAAACACATAGACAGGTGGAAATCAACCTAGTTCAAATCATCTTGTGACTCTCAGATTGAATTCTTCAAGTAACGTTTAATTTATTTTGGAATTAAAACATACTCAAAATTTTACAATTTGGACTTACTTACTTTGCTGTCATTAAATGCAATCATCTTGTCCACAAGTAATCCTGAAAAATGTTTGTTCCATTAAATAGATTCAATGTATATTAAAAATATTTATTTGAAATGTTTTTCATGACCATTAAAAACTCTAAATTCTCAATGTCAACATAAGCACCATAATAGATTGATTCTACTTCAGGTAGCATTTTAAATCAAATATCCTTTTCTCTTCATCTGATTCAGGCTCATCTTTCAAATTTTCATTAGAATTCCAGAAAGTCTGGTTATTTGTTTACTGTTCCAATTTTTCCATTTGCATTTGTCTTTCAAGTAGCACCAGAGAGAATGAATGCAAACTTTTTAATTTCTTTAGTGTGCATTTCAGTCTTTTTATTCTGAGGTATCTTCTAACTTTACAATTTTTATCACCTCTGTTACTTTCTATTGCTGTTTTCTCAACTCAAAGTTCTCAGAGTTCCCTCCTAGGGATATCACTTAGAGACTGTATTCCTTTATTTTATTTGTAGCATGAACACATCTAAAGACTCAGATAATGACTCCAAGAATTTTGCTCAAGGCCTTCAGCCTCTCGCAGCTTTGAGAGTTCCTTTTCAGATTAACTTTGCAACAAATGAATAAAAGGTCTCTGGCTTCTCATGGATCCTCTCCACCTTCATCATTCAGCTCATATCGTTTCAGTCGGCGAGTCTCTCATCACTACCATCACGTTCTCCATTTCCCCAGTTCTTGATTTTCTGTTTTGTTGCACTACTTTCTCCTGAGGCAGCTGCAGACCCTAAGTGTCCAGATCTAGCAAATTACGGCTGATCACTGAATCACTGTTTCCTTTTCCTTTCCTGAATGAATGGCTTCAGCCAGTGTTTGTTCTTTAGTTGGTCTCACGTGCAGAGCCCAGTGGTTGATGAAAGCAGCTTTCTAATTTTGTTTTTTACTTCTCATTTAAAACAAAAAAATGGTGCATGGGAGGGACCAGGAGGTTCATAAGCCTTTATGTGAAAGGCCTCTCTTTCCTGCTAAAACTCCAAAAATGCCACTATCTTCAGTGGTGGCTTCTACAGCATCTTCTCCCATCCCACCGATGCAGCCCATCTCAGCTCTTTGCTGATACTTTTCTTCTCAGTGAAGTCCATTTCATCTTGCTCATACCGGTCTTCGCCAGTGTCTTCAGCCTCCTTTGCTGCTGCTTGCCCTATTCTTTCCACTATGTCACTGTTCACTTGGATCCTGCTTCAGTCTTCCTCAAGTTCCTGCAAGATAAACAGCTAATGCTGCTTCGAAAACAAGAATATGTCCCTTATGGACCTGATAATAGATGCGCAGTGGATTGAAATGTGGGTTTTACTGAGACAAATGCCATTCATGGATTGATCACAGACCACAGAGTTAGAAGGCAGGTTTCTGGCAATCGTGTTGCATTTCAGGGTGGACACATGTTACTGCTGGACAGTGATCATGAAATTAAGTAACACATCGTTGAGCTTTGGATGCCAGAGATGTTTCTACCTTTCAGAGTTTTTAGAGTACAAGAAGTTGTAGACTTGTCATTAAGAGATGCGCTGCTACTTCTCTGGGTTCTTAAATCTCCCTAATGTCCTTCTAGACATCAATTTCTAATAAATCAGTTGGACTCTACATGCTTTATCTAATTAGAGTTTGAGAGGGAAGTGCTTCTATGTCTCCTCTTGAACTTTTTAGTCAGGCAGGGGTCCTCAGATGATGTTTCTGAAGGTAGTGGAAACTGAATTCTTCTAAGGAGCTGTTGGGTGCTTGTGGCAAAATATGTGTGGCCCAGTGTGGTGCAGTGGTTTATGTAGATCAAGCATCTCTCCAAAGCCCCCTCATCACTTCCAGAATTAGAAATCTGTCTCTGTTCACTAACGCTTGTGTAAGTGAGAGGGTGTAAGGTAGGATCTGTTCCCTTAGTTGAGTTTCTCTATGAGCTGTTTGGACTCTTAAGAACAAACAGAATGTTTGATGATGGCTTAAGATGATCTTAACACAGAATAGAACCATTTTATTCTTCTTCCATTGTTTGTTCTGTGAATTGTTGTCTGACTCTTTAGTACTTTATCATAAAGCCAGGGTTAGAAACATTGTCCTTACTTGCTGTCTCCTAGACAGTGTGAAAACAAGACATTCAAAAGGAGGACAAAAGACATAATTTGGTCTCAATTATGTCAAAACCTCAAGTATGTGTTTGGAGACATAATTTTTGCTAGTAGAAAAAATAGACTCAATCTTTTTTCTTAAAATAAAAAGTCTTCTAAAACATAGGAAATTGTTTATATGGAATAAGTTTAGAAATATTCAGTGTTTATAATTTAAGTATTTATTTTATTTTAAATACTTTTGGAGCTTAATTAATTCACTTGATCCAACAGGCTTAACTGTACAATGTAATTAGTGCATTTTGTCTAAGGAAGCATAGTGTCCTAATATTTTATCTATGGCTTTGTAAATTGATTTAGCTGATATTCTTACTGTGTTGACTGACAATATGAAATAATGGGTTAGTTTTCTATCTGACTATGTTGTGTGGTTGTGTGAGTCATGTGGGCTGCTACAAGTTTTGGAGTGGGAAGACTCATGATGGGGCCACCAATACTGAACACCACTTTTTTCCTGCGCACTTTATTTGCAGCACAAATGAGTGGTGAACTTGATGGTACCCAGCATGGTTAAAAATAAATCTTTTGTTATATCTAATTCTGATGCTTCCTGCATAAATAGCATAAAGAGGAACTATCACATAAATTAAGCGATGCATGCCTGATGAAGTTTTAAAACTTCTTCCTTTTTGTACAAGCAATCAAAGAATGATGTAAATGATAGAATGGAAAAAGGAGCAAAAGCTTTTATATTGATGAAGAGTAGCTTGTCAAGTATAAAAAGAATTCAGTTGAATCTGAGTCAATTTATTTTACTACCAAGTAGATAGATGACAGGGAGATAGATACATAGATAAAATAATATTGGCTAACCATGACCTTTAGCATAAGAATACAATGCCTTGTCATTTGGTTCAAGCTTTTGCCTTATCATTTGGTACCAACAACAACTTATGATTGTTCTTAGATTTTTCATTCTTGTCTATTATAAATAACACATTGCATATTTATTAGATGACTGCAGTAACCAATAGGCAACTTCTAATTCTTTTTATTTGGCGTGGTGTCTTAGTTACTTTTCTTGTTGGTGAGACAAAATACTCAACACCCAAAGTTAGAAGAGAAAATGTCTATTTGATCCGCAGTTTGTAGAGGTTTCAGTTCATAGGTGGTTGGCTCTAAGGCACTGCGGCATGGCAAAGCAGCATCACAGAGGAGAAAGAGTCCATGGCGAGCAAAAGGCAGCAAAGCAATGAAGTAGCCAAGCAGCAGTGGGGGCCTTCTTCCTCTGCCTTTTATGCCTTCCAGGCTACTCACTCTTTGGGTGGTTTTGCTTCTTTCTAGTATAGTCCCTCTCATTATCCACACCAGAACAATGCCAACCAATCAGTGGACTAATTTAGCTATCATACACCCCTAGTAACATCATCACACACTTAAGTGCAGCGTTGCATAGAGTCAACCCCCTACAAAAAACTCCTTCTATGACCACAGGAGGATTTGGGGAGCATCTAGATCAAAGCCACGAGACATGACTTTTTCTTGGGGCATCATTTTGTAAATTGTACTAACATATAGTAATGAAATGATTTCCAAATGAAGAAAATGTTACATGACATATGTTCAGTTAATGATTTATTATAATTTGAGAGTGACAACTAAATATACATTAGTTTGGCACTGACAGTGAAATACATTACTTACAAAAGTTTCTAGAATATGTGATTTTTTACAGAAAAAATATTCATTTATGTTACAAAAAAACAAGAGAGAAATGTTATAACTATATTATGGAAAACGTCTCTTTTCCTGCTGATTTAATGTATGGTCAGGCATTTGAATCTCATTAGGTAAACATTTCCACCATTCAATCTGGTTAATATTGTTAAATATTATACAGCTTAAAATGTATCTTTGAAAAGTTAATGATCATGTTAGTCATTCTAATTTATTAATCACAATGTAAAAATCAAGAGACTAGTAGAGTATAGAGCAGACATAAAAGCTCCAGTCCATATTTATTTTGATAATGGTGAGCAGAGCTAGCTAGTTTTGCCATATTCTCTTATTCCAATCTATACCTTTATGAATGTTTATGTATTACCATAGATGAAATATTTACAAATATATCTCTGTGTAGCATAAGATAACCATAAAAACACAGTTTAAAATAATTGGAGAATAAGAACTATCAGTAAAAATAAGACAAAATAAAAAAAAATAAAACAGTGCATAAGAAATCATGCTGTGACTGGTTTACCCCTGGCATTTGAGTGCAAGATGCATCATGCATTGAGGCTGCTAAAGTTGGCATAAAGTACATAATTTTTGAACTGGGCTTTTTTTGTACACAAAGCTCATTCTGTTCTTGATGTGAAAAGCACAAGCAGAGAGACAAGAGCAGGGTTTAGGGTAGCCCTATGTAACAGAAATGTAGTGTCAGCTATAAATCCAAGGCCCATGTACATATACTGTAGAAAATGTAATGTACTGTAATGAACGTAAGAAAAGGAGAAGGAAACAAGTGAAATTAAAATTAGTGATGTATTTTATGTAACCCAATATATTAAAAGTATTATGATTTGAATCTGTAATTAAAATAAAATTATCGATGCAGTATTGTGCACTTCTGTACTGTGTTTCTGAAAAACCACACATGCTCATAAATTCTGGTCTTCTCAGTGTGAGCTAACCACATTCCCAGTGTTCCTCACCCATGTGAGGCTGACGCAGGTCCATCAGCCTCAGCTGCTCTCCACTGGTTCGTCTGCCTGAGCATCTTCTTTTCTGTACTTTTGCATATGGGGCAGTGAATTCTTGACCTGATGCATGCTAGGCAAATAATCAACTGGTAACCTAGGTCTGCAGCCCTGACTGTGCATATTCACTAATGAAAACTTTCACACGGGATTGTTTAATGTATTTGCAAAGTAATGAGGAAAAAGATCATGATAGTGGAGAACACTGTGTAAATATTAAGAAGACCTAATCCAGAGACAGGTTTTGGCCTCTGTTTCTGACGCATTAGCCACTTTAAATGATCTCTTCCTTCCTAAAATTAAAGATGGATGTATTTTCTCTTAATTAGCTGCCCCAGGGTACATGTGCTACTTAGCTGGATCCTCTTTCTCTAGTGTTCAATGTTTTAGTGTTCACTTTTTGATCTTGATTTTGTTCTCATTACACAAATTCTCTTACCCAAATATAACTCAATTTCTGATACATGGCAGATGTCACATTAATCTCTAGGTTTTATATCTCTTATAAAAATGTTTCTAGGCCCACCATCCTTTTCCTAAGCACTTCCAGTTCACATCCCATGCTGTTTCACAATGGTCACTTCAGTTAGAAATCAGACTCTGAACTTTGACAAGTCCCACTTCCATGTGAATCTGCAAATCCTACTGATTTCACCAGTTTAACATGTATCACTACTGCCTTCCTACCATTTGCACCCAAGCTCTCTCAACTCACTTGCCTGCTTCCTTTTTCTTTGTCATGAGGCAAAATATTTGTAAAATCTCTACCTTGATACTAAAATGCTTTCAAAATCATCCTCTCAACCTCTAACAAAGCAATGCACAAGGAAAGATTGAGTGTGTTTATTTTCTTTCTTACAAGTTTAGTAGCTAACATTAAAAGGCCCAAGTTTTCTAATCCTCTTCATTGCCTTCATCTTTAATTTTATTCTTCAACTGTTTTCTGAATTGAACATCCTAACAATATAAAACCTCATGTAATTTACCACAGTCATCAGGCAGTACGTGCTCATTGGACAGTGTCAGTGATGCTTACACAATTCCATTCCCCCTCCACTTTCTTCAACCCTAAACTTTTACCCATACAGGTGCCCAGGTATGCATCACATTTCTTTAAAGTGCCACAAATTGACCACCATCAAAGCCTGCTTCCAACATGCCCAGGCTCTCTTGCAGGCTAAATGTACCTCTATCCCAGTGTCTATGTCTTTATTGAGTTATATATGTCTCCATTACCCAGCTATACATATCAGGAGGCAACTAGCTATGCCGTATTTATCTTTATATCTGCTGATCTAATGCCATTGTTTAGAAGAATTTGTTGTATTCAATTATAATCAATTAAAAACACATCTGTCTGGTATTCATATGTGCACACATTAAGAACATTTGCACATACACATACCATAGCAGAGTCAGGTTTTCTCAGTTCAAAACAGCACAAATGAAGGGTAAGATGCTGAATATTTGTGAGTAGTACACATAGATCTCACAAAATCTGATTATATTTATAATGCCTTATTTGAAAAAAAATGTAACATCTTCAACTCTAATATTTTACATCAACACCTGAACAGACAGGAAAAAAATTAAAACAATTACTGTTGAATATTATCATATGATAAATGGTACCAATTCAGCTCTCTCACTCTCAATTTTCCACTCTGTAAAATGAGAAATCAGACTCCCTAGAGCTCAGATTCTATAATTCAATGCTATATCTTTATGAGATACAGAGTGAAAGGAAATAAAGCAAAATTTGTTTACATCTCATCTCAGTACATGATATTAATGCACAACTATATATTTTTTAAAAGGGTTTCATGAATTTAAATTTTCAAAATTCCTGAGTATTTATATTACATTACAGAAATATGCAGCAACATAGAAATGTGAATAGATTTTATTCTTTAAAAGTTTAATATGTTCTCTACATAACAATGTCCATAAATATTAATGATCTTGCTTTCATTGTTCTTTTGCCAAAAAAAAGTTCTTTTAAGATAACATTGACTCTGATACAAATTTAATTATTTACGTGATCATGCCCATAAAAATCAATGAGATAATTTCAAAATGTTAACACATTTTCATTTGATCAGACATGTTACTAGAAATGTGTTAAAATCTGCACATTTTTTTCCTAGTGGATTTCTGAGTGCCATTAAAATATGTGAATTCATTAAGGCCTTACACATCATTGTGTAAGGTGTGCAAAAACTGATTATTAACATTACAAGACAGCATACTAGTAAACCTGTGCTCCCTAGAGCAGAATGGCATAGCTTCAGAACCATCCTCAATGATCAAGAGTATTTTGAAGGGCAAGAATGTGATGATACAAGCTGTGCTGTCTGCAATCCACATGGCTGTCACTGAACATTAGTTTAATTTGTGTTCTATGTAAAGATTGGTGATTTTTGATACGATATCATGTAGCATGACTAAAATAAATATAGAATTGCACTACTTTTTCAATACATCTCCAAAATAATTTTCTAGACACAACTACTAACAACAGCCCAATGAATAAAAGATCAATGGATAATTGTATGCCACTGTTATAGGATTTCAAGGAGCACTTTTCCATATCTGAAGATATCTGAACTGAGAGCAAAATGAAATGTAAACTAGTAGAGAAAACTCCTTGACTTCTACAAACTTCAGCAATTCCATAGAATGGGAGAAATAATGAATTTTCTTCTTAACTAGTATAGTTTTAATTGATGTAACACAAGCAAAACACTATAATTTATTGAATGACCAAAATGTTATTTTAGGGCAGTGGATATAGCTCATGGCACAAACACCTACTTGGCAAGCACAAGGTCCTGAATTTGATTCCTGGTACCAAAATTTTAAAAATACATTGAAAAAATACAAAATGTAATTTTAAAACCTATACAATGAAAACAAACTTTAAACACTGGAATGACAAAATAAGGAGTTCTTAGTCTATAAAAACATCCTAATTATACAAATTAATTTGAATGCAAAATATTTGATATATTTGACTAAAAATAATCAAAGTGATGCTGCTCAGAGTGTTCACAAAATAAAAATGTGTATCTTATTACAAAATTGTCATTAAAACAGATTATGGTATTTCCTTTTGTTATGAAACAATTTGTTAGGTGAATTTCAGAATCTAATATTCTGTACATTACCACTGGAGCATAAATGGTATGCAGAAATAACAAAGATATGTTACTAAAATGAAAACAGATGTAATGGGTTTGTAAAATTATCATTTTTCACCACTCTGCATATTCTACTATACTTTTCAGTTTTTAAAAACACAGGATGAAAACAGGATACAGAGAAAATCAGAGGTATGGCAGCTACCTCCTTGCCATAAGAAAAAATTAAGAAATATGTATATATCCATGGAAGAAAGAAAAAGTACTTGTTTTAGCACTTTTCGACTGCTATCACAAACTACAATAAACTGAACAGTCTATAATTCTTAACTCTTTCCTTTTGGAGTCTGGGAAGTCCTAGGTCAAGGATCCAGCACCCTCCATGTCTGGAGAGACTCTGATCTTGGATTTATAGGTGATGATTCCTGGTCACATCCTCACACACTGGGAGGTGCTGGTGAGGTCCCTAGAGGTCCCCAAAGCTCCACTTCTTAATCATCATTTTCTATGATCACAAACATTCATTTGCAGTAACTCTATAGCAGCTCACCTCTAAAAGCTGTTAGTAACAATGTGGAGAGGGGACTTCTCTCATTGCTTTTGAATTCAGTAATACTGTTTGCTTGTTTGCTCTAGTTGTTTAATATTATTTCTTTACAGCCAGAAGCTTACTGTCATTGAATTTCTGTGAAATCTTGCTCAGACCTTTCTAATTTGGAGGAATTACATAAAATTCTAATTTTGTAAGAATCTTTATTGTTAAAGAACAACTCCTCTGCTGTGAGCCAGGGGCTCAAGGGTGAACTATCCAAAAGACTAGTCTGCTAGAGCAGTCAAAAGACTCAGACAGCAGCGATTTCCATTCAGGATAATGCTAGATTAGATGCCGGTGACTCAGCTGTGCCACGGGAACTTGCGAAAGAGAGCCTGGGGTGGGAGGGTGAGAAGGGCCTTCATGAGAGCTGGAGAAGTGGGACGTCACTATTTTCCACAGAACACTGTCTTCAAAGCATGAAGGCTAGAGAGGCTCCCTCCTGTGTGCATTTAAGATGGTACCAGCTATAATGAACTGGACTCAGGAGAACTTAGCATAACGAAATTTTAGAAGAAAGAGGAGAGAAAAGCCTGCGGCAGAGCATCCAGGAGTTTAAGGTTATCCTGTGGGAAATAAGGAAGCTTGTAATGGTTGAAACAAAGCGTTATCAGCAGCCACAGAGATGAGGCCAAAGAGGGGGGTCACATCCAACAATGAACTAGGATCTCAGGGTTTGGAGATCACCAAGTCCAGTTTGCTTTGTTTGCGTCTAGGGAAAAAGATGCCCAAAAGAGACTTTGATCACCAGTGGGCCACTGAGATCTAAAGTAAGATGAATTGTTAAAGAGCAGTTTCTGACAGGGACTCCAATGTGGCTATGTAGATGCTGTGGGTCTTGGAACAACTAAGGGCTGGTCAGCCCACGTGAGGTCCGGTGGCGTTCTGGTGCATGGAAAGTAACACTAATAGTGTTATTTTGACCCGGTGCATCACTGCATCTCCTTCTCTTACCTTCCCGACTCCATGGGTGCATCCCCTCCATGCACCCTCTGCCTAGCTCAGTCTGCCCTGGCTCCACACTGCCACACTCATCAGCTCCCCACAGCACAGGACAGGTGGATTTCTGCTCTTACTCAGACTGAGCTGGGAAAAGCTGCAGTATCCCAGGTGCTCTCCGTGGACAGCCGCCCGCAGCCCACTTCTAGCCACAGGCAGGGTCAGCAGGTCCTGGGAGGACAAAGCAGGCACCAAGGCCCACTGGGCTTGTGCATAGCATCAGCAGACCCACAGGCTGCCGGGCTACTGCCCACATCTGACTGCTCCCTCCTGCTGCTCAGCACTGTCCACAGGCTATTTGCATTTTATTTTCAACCAAACTGAACATTTGAAATAGTAGACTAATATTCATCAGTATGTATGATTTTATAGATTATAGTTTAATATATAAGAATATATCTGCTTGAATTCCTAAAACTGCCATTTTAAGTGGAATCAAATATACTCAAAAAACAGAAGAAACTGAAACTGTTCTCAAATTGCCAAACTTGACAGAGATGATGCATAAAATAGCCTCCAAACGTTCTTAAAAACATGCCTTTACTCAGATAATTTTACTTCATAAAGTTGACAAAGAAGTCTGATCTCTTTCATATGTTAATGATTAGTCATTAGAGTGAGAAAAAGTCACTGTGGATAATAATTCCGAGATCAGCCTGTGACTCACACACCTCAGTGGTCCCGCAGCTTGGTTTCTTCTCTTGTGGTATAACCCCACCATTCCAGGTTCATTGAATTCTTCCAATTTTAATTTAAAAAGATCAGAAAAAGCCAAAACGATGAAGCAGATGAAAATTCCTTTGTAGTCAATAATACAGTGAGTGCCAGTTTGAGACACTGAAAAAATACTTTGTTCAAACATGAATAAGACCCATTAAGATTTGTTTTTTTGGGCCATCATTTTGAAGGTAAAATTGTACTGATCTTTGGTTTTCTTGCACTCCATCAAAATCAAGTACCTGAAAATTGTGCAAATCCTATATACAATGCTCTCTTATTTATTTATTTAGTTATTTATTTAGGGGAGGACGCTTGTTTTTTCTTTTTTCAAACAAGGTCGTGCTGTGTAGTTCAGGCTGGCCTTGAGCTCACTATGTATCCCAAGCTGACCTCAAACTCCCTCACACATCCAGTGGAGGGGGGATCTCAGGGATGTGCCACCATGTCTGAATCGAACACACTGCTCTTTTACCTAATGCTTTTCCCATTCCATGGTTTCAGGTTGTGAGAGTTACTCTAGTGTGGTGTCCAATTGATAAACTTACGCTGTAATTTTCACTGAATACTATGGACATTTTAATCATGTAACAAATATAACAATTTTGTTGTTTGTTTCTTAATAGTCAATCAATCTTCTAGCACTCTTCTATGATATAGAAATGGTATTTTTGTAAGATAGCTTTAACCTAAGTTAGGATCTGGTGGTGAATAAAAATGAAACGTAGTATCTAGCCTGCTACTCTACATGTAAAATGCATTCAATAAGTATTTTATTCATGAATAGATGAAATATTAAGTAAGTGAATAAGGAAAGTATTTGGGAGGTAGAAAATAAAGGAATGATTTTTTTATAATAGAAATATTTCTGGGAAACAAATTCAATAAAAATTGTTTTGAAATTTCCATATTTCCCCTGATGAGTACAGTTCCTAAAACTTATGTTCTTTACTTGAGAATGAAAAACAAAATATGCACGTATACTCCTTTGATTAAATTAACTGATTATTCCTGAGTGAGTACAGTTGGACAACTTCAAAGTTGTACAAATTGCAGGCAGCTTTTATTCATGCTAGAGTCAAGTTCTTTCAAAAAACCACCCCTCTGGGATGGATTCTCTGTGACCAGTCTGTCCTTTTTCCACCTTGCTTGCATTGGTGCCAGATCTTAGTTTCTGATATATACATGTGTGTGCATGTGTGTGTGTAATTTAACTATATATATGTAATTTTATATATATACAATTTCACATATAGATGTACTTTTATATATAATATATTTTCGGATACATACATTTTTCTTATCTGTTCAGACAGGATTTCCTCTACTTCATATCCAGGAGAAGACCTAGCATAATGTCCTTCTCACTCTGGTATCACACAACCCTGTCCCTTCTTTGCTACTTTATAATTCCCGGTGAATATGCACTGGAGTTTACACAGAACGCATGTTTCCTTCTGAGATTCCCCCGCTGTCCCTCAAGATTCTGTAAATCATGTCTGCCGAACCTTCTGATCTCTCATCCCCAGAGCTTAGCAGCACTGGTGTCTCCTTCAGGAACCACTTTCCATGTCCTTGGTACCAGATTTTGGAGGTAATAATATCTGGTGATGTGATTGTAACCTCTTAAATGTTTAGAAGATACTCATGAAGTACTGAAACCCACAGGGGAACTCAGGATCATTTAAAAACTAGCTAAATAAACTTTCCAAAACTTTGGGATGCTAGGATTAAAAAAATACAAATGCTTAAGTTATGTATTAAAAGTCACTTTTGTTATTTTTTCATCCATCCATAGCAGCCCCAACACTAGCAGTATACTGCCTATGCAATTTAGCAGGCCCCATACACCTTGTCTGCATTGTTACACATCACCAATTGTATTCTAATTGTGACCAGAGAATGTACCATTGATTATCACTAGCAGACCAAATGCTCCAGAGAGTGTTCTGTGCATTATTGTTTGTTCTCAAAAACAGAACCTTATGATACTATGTGCTCTGGTACTATCCTTAATTTGGGGCAGAGAAGAGCTAAGTAACTCACTCAGTAAGTTCGCCCCGTGAATGACTGAACAGGAATATGAAGTCAAGCGATGTAATTGCAGGCTCGATGCTCCTAAGCACTCTACCCTCTACAGTTTTGTTTCTCTCTATTTCATGGTCCTCTTGGTAGCTCAGCCAAGTATATAAACTTGTCTGTTGATAAATACTTTCTGATAGTGATATAGAGATATCAAAAGATACCACAGATATTTCTGCTGTCAGGGGAAAAACCAAAACCAAACAAACAAAAACAAAAGCATGTGACACCAAAAAGGTAGTATTGTTTAAAAGTTCAATCAATACCTTGTTAAGCATCTGATAAAGTTGTCACAATATTCACTGTCAATAAAACATAGTTTTTAGTCCTGAAATAACACCCACTCAAGTTGGGTACATGGTGAAAAGGAAATTCAAGAAGCATAGAAGGGCGAACAGCAGGGATTATTTCTGGAAGAAGGGAACAGTTCAGACTGAGGGGATAAGGTCAGCTTTTCCACGCCCAGAGAGCCTCACAGAGTGTCATCATTCCAGACTCAAAGAATATAAAGTCAAATGTAGAGCAAAGCCTGTTTGGGGAACTGGAATCCCTGAAGGACTGGAGAACTACAAACTTGACTGCCAGGCTAGAATCCGAAATGATCTGCCTTTAGGGAGCCATTTCATATCTTTGTGTGAAACTCTCATCCTCTGGCAATGACCCTAAGAATGAGTGGGATTCCAGTACCAAGGTTGCTTCCTAGGTGAGGATTCTGTCCAATGGCCAGAGTTGAGAGATCTATGGGTAACCACTTGACCCAAATTGGCACATTTGGGGTCTTTCCTTGAATTTCTTAAACTGAAACCAATGAGATAAAAGCAACTCCTTGTGGGGGTTTTAACTTATAAATCCTTGTAAGAGGAGCACTTTGTTTTTTCATGAATCAGGATAATTTGCAATGATAAAGGCAAGGATGAGAAAGCAAGTACTAAAAAAAATCTGTCTCCCAAGAAACAAAGGTGCATGAGGCATAATGGATATTGATTATTTTTATGCCTTCTGCTTGGTCAAAGAACATCGTAAAACAGAAAAAAATTACTAAGATGTAAGAATGGCCATCCTGATGTAAGAAAATATCATGAAATCTGAATTCAAATGAGTTGTATTTATGGTGAGGAATTCTTTGCTGGCAAAATTGACTCAATGTTTGCAAGGAAATATAATCCATAAATTGGGCATATTCTTGTTACTCATAGTTGGAATCTAAGTACAAGCATTTTACATGTAACTCATAGCTTGTACTTTTATTGCCTTCCCTATTATCAAAATTTTACCTGTAGCACATTTATTATAGTTGATGAACCTACATTGATACATCATTATAATCTATGGTTCATATTTATATTAAGATTTACTGTAAGTACTATACATTCTATGGTTCTGGCCAAAGGTCTGATTGTTACAGGAAGTTGATTAGATAGAAATATAGGCTATCAGACAGGAGTAAGTCCTTGAAGGAGCCAGTGCAGAAAACCATTACCTTGTAATTGTTGAGGAGACAGATAACTCCCACTGTGGACTATATGAAAAAAGATCAAACAAAGACATCTCAATCCTAAGGATAAATATCAGGGATTGATATTCTTTTTTTTCCCAAGGATCAAACTCATGACCTCACACTTGCTAGGCAGGTGTTTATGGCACTGAGCTAAATCCCCAGTCTCTTGGGATTGATATTCTAAGTAGGTCTCCCAGAGGAAGCCAGAGTCATCATTCCAATCCCCTCAGGAAAAGTCACTGTTCTGTATTCATGCCTGCTTGCTGTGACTCACTTCCCCATTTGTCCCCAATTTAATCAGTTTGTCTGAGCAATTAATCTTATTGGTTGGTCATAGTTCTGTTTCACTTCATGTCCTCTTGCCCACCTTAGACATGCCTCTCTTTGTGGTTTTACTTTATTAAAGTCCCTAGAAAGGACAGAGATTTTCGCAACCCACTCGGACCCTCTTCTATCTCTCTCTCAGACAGAAGCTTTCTTTCTCTCAATAAATAAACATATTCTGCTCTTAACCTCTATTGTTCCTAAAAGTCATTCTTTGATTTTAGAGAATACAAAACCTATACTAGACGTATAGTAGGTTGGGAGTTTCATTTTCCTATATCACCATTATATGCATTTATTATTATAGTATGTTGCAGAGTATTTCATTGGCCTCAAAATTATCTCTGCTCTTTGCACTTCTGTCTGTTCCCTCCAAACCTCTAGCAACCACTATCTTTTTGTTGTTTCCATACTTTTGCCTTTACCAGGATGTAATGTGGTCATTTTGTAGAGCATCTAACATACTCAAACAGGCTTTTCTCTCTTACTACTATGCATTTAAGTTGACTCTGTGTCTTTTCATGGCTCAAAAGATTTTGTAGCATTAAAAAATACTCTACTATTTGAATCTATCACAGTTTATTTATATATTCACTTGTTGAAGCTTGTCTTGGTTGTTTGCAAGTTTAAACAATTTTAAATATAACTGCCATCAACTATCTTGTGTAGTTTCTTTGGTGTGAACATAGGTTTTCAAGTGCTTTGGATAAATACCAAGAAGTAATGAAGCCATATGATTGGTGGGCCATATGGAGAGAATATGCTTTGTTTTCTAAAAACCGACAATCTACATTTGAAAGTGATAGTATCAATTTTCATTCCCACAATCAATGAATATGATTTCTTGCTGCTCCATACTCTAGACAGGATTCCAAGTTGTCAGTGTTCTGGATTTTATTCATTGTAGCAGATAAGAAGTAATATGTCTTTATAGCTTAATTTTCATTTCTCTGATGACATACCTTCTTATATTCTTATTTGTCATCTAAATACCTAGAAAGCTTATAAATAGACCCCTGAATAAATATATACTCTTTCTATATATTTAGCATGCTATTTATATATATATATCTATAATATTTATCCATATACTGTATATATGCATAAATATATACTTTGTCAACTGATTTCTGATAAAGGAGCCAAAGGTTATGCGATAGATAAAAATGGTCTTTCTTGCAACTGATACTGAAAAAACTGTATACCAATAAGTTTTAAAAAAAAGTAAACCTTGGTATAAACTTTATAACTTTCACACAAACTTAATTCACAATGAACCAAAGACCTAAGTATAAAATTCAAAGTTACAATATGGGAGAAACTCTAAATGATCTAAGTTGGTTGCTGGTTTTTTAGGTATAGCACACCACATCAAAGGCTTGAACAATGAAAGAATTGCTGAGCTGGGTCCCATTCAAATTGAAATTTTCTTCTCTATGAGAGATTGCCATAAAAATAACAAAACAGAAGACACAAACTGGGAAAAATTATTAGCAAAATACATACCTCACAAAAGACTGATACCCAAAATACTCAAAAAACTCAACACATAAGTAAAGAAAGGAATTTGAAAGTGGTACCAAAATTTGAACAGCAACTTAACCCATTATGTTATCTAAAACATAATTTAAATTAGTTATTTTAGATA
Organism: Dolichotis patagonum; assembly: GCA_004027295.1. Lineage (NCBI taxonomy): Eukaryota > Metazoa > Chordata > Mammalia > Rodentia > Caviidae > Dolichotis > Dolichotis patagonum. Next base: position 27,327 of record PVJX010009957.1, read on the forward strand.
GATTGGCCTCTACTGAGTGGAGATAAAAGGATTAGTGCCAGCAGATGAGAAACAGTAGAGGCAGCTGAGTGCTGCTGCTGGAATCAGGACAGATAATGCTTCAGAGCACATGTTCCTATTCAAAGGTCCAAACGTGGTAGGAATAAAGATCGTCATGCAAATGAGATGTTGTCTCACACAGAAAGGTAGTGAGTGACAAGAAAATATTGATTTTTATGCTCAGTAATTCCTAAAGTAATAGATAAGAGTAAGCATTGTCATTAAAGCCCTGAGACAAGGCATAGAACTGAACGTGACAAGGAAAACCTGTGTTTCAGGTTCCTGTAGAGGACATTGCTATCCATGTGAGCAGAAGACAGTTAGATAGACATATAGTGTTTAAATCCTAAAAGGTCATTGTTAGGTAAAGAATCAAAACTCAGAGTAACAATGGAGCTCAGGTAATAAAGTAAGATCCAGGCTTGCTAGTTCCTCATTAAAAATGAATATAAATATATCCTTGATTAGATGAAAGAGATGTTTACATAAAATTTAATATAAATGGATGTCCACTTTTAAATTATTTTTACTGAAAACTCTTGATATTTGAACTTAACCATGATTTATGTGCCTCTTTCTTTATTTTATTCTACAGCTCATGTAAAATCTAATCACTCATTGTGGTTAAAGTAGTGAATTTAGCATGCTATTTTCACCTTCTTTATCAATTACTTTTAGTAATTCCCATTTTCTGAGATTTTCATTTTAGTTCTTGACTGCCTAGACTCTACTGAAATAGTAACAAGCTTTGGAAGAAACTTTTAGGTTTAGTCACATAAGATTTCCAAGGCTCCTTAGACAATACTCCAAAACAAACGGTAGAGTTCCTTGGAAAAAACCATCTTTCTAGGATTCTTTCATTCAAAGACACTGCCTCATTGAATACTTCTGTTTTGATGGAACTCTGTAAACAGGGCAAAAAGCTTTCACACGGCAAAATTAAGCTGAGTAATGCCCTTTCCACCTCAAGATCCTAATGCTTGGAGCATGTAACTATCATCTTATTTGGAGAAAAGTATCATTTCAGATAAATGAAATTTTTAGACAGGGAGATTTTTAGACAAGGAAAAATGAGGAGACCCTTAAATGCTACCACAAATATTCACAAATACACAAAAAGAATGATGTAAACATAGAGTACAGTACTATTTGAAGATCCTGGACTTGAAGAATGGAATGTTAAGGCTACAAGTCAAGGGACATAGATGGCCACTGGAACGGACAACGAAGTGTTATATTCCCCCATAAGGCCTGCAGAGGAAGCCACCAGCGCCGCAGCACCTAAATTTTGGCCTAGTGACAATACTTTGCACTGTAGGTCTTCAGAAATGAGATAGAATAAGTTTCTTTAACAACAAAAATCTGCACTTTATTTGCCCCTTTCCTTGTCACTCATCATTTATATCTAATTGGTCTTTCTTCCTATAAACCTTTCACACATACTTATATAAATCTTAATTTAAAACTGCTTTTATTTCAAATTCAGACCTGTTGGCTGTTCAATCATAATATGATCATGGAGAATAAAAAGAAGAAATCATGAGGTACATGTGTTAGCAGTAGAAACCAACCCTGCTAGAAGCTAAAAACAGCAAACTGTTCTATCTTTTATAGAAGTATACATTTTTCTTTTTTTAAAAAAAAATTTAGGCTAACAAAGAGTTAAGTCTTCTATAGGAGAAACTTTACTTATTCCCATGTTTTCAATTATTATTTGATAGTATGTAATTGCTGGAGAGACACGAGTTTTGTTCAGACATTGTGACAGCCTACATGTGAATGACAGCAGATACCCATGTGACAGGGTCACTGAAGATTAAAAAATGCTGTAGTCCCCCAAACATATATTTCCTGGCAGGATTTCAGTTTAGTGAGTCCATGTCACTATTTTTGGTCAACAGAATAAGAGCAGAAGTGACACATGCCAATCCTTGCTCGAAGCAATGAAATATCCAAGGGACATTCTGCAGGGATCCTGCTCTGCAGCAGACACAGAGAGGCCACATTAGATAGACACTGTAGTTGCTCTGTGGGGCATCTGCACAAGGCCAAGCATAAGTCCTGATGATCAAGTAAGACCTAGGACTGGACAGAAAATTAAATTTTTGTTGTGTTAAAATCATTGAGATTTTTGTGGTGGTTGTTATAGCAGATTCTAGCCTAGTGTGACAAATACAGGAAGTTAATTTCTTAATCTTAGGTTACTGAAAATAATAAGTTAAGAACTTAATTACTTAAACATAATTATGATTTATTTTAGTAACTTTCTATGGAAAAAAATTCAAAATTTGAAAGAAACTATCCCAACAGTCAGACTTAAAATATAGCATAATCTGAGATAATAATAATTGATTTTTAAGAAGCACATAATTTATGTTCAGTAGTATATATTTCTTTATAAATATATTTTAGATATGACTACAAGATGCATACATGTTACTGTTTTTTTCAACAAGTTGAAACAATCTCTTGCCTAAAGCAAACGTTAAACAATTGTGTTTGTATGAAGCTATAATATAAAATGTGGGGGATTTTGTTTTGCATTAAGCAATTACTTTAATAAAATTAATAAAATTTTGCAAATTCTAAGAATTTTTCCACAAATGCACACACCTTAAAAATTTGATGAAGTATTTTTAGTATGGTCCATTATCCTATGAAATAATAACATGGTTTTAATAAAGCCATATAAGATCATGCATAGTGAAGCAAACATTGTAAATTAATGTTCAAATATTTATTCAGTATATTTTAGAGACAAAAATAGCCACTATTACTGAAATATTATCAGTTCACTTAGTTGAAACAACAACTGGTTGGGAAACTGTCATTTAACAGAGTAGGGATGTTGACTCTTTATGTGAAGGAAGATATTCATTAGCTCATTATGTCTTTTGAAAAATAGATTATCTGTAATTTCTTGTTTCAGGAATTCCTCATAAGAGGTGCTCTCAGAGGAGTTCTCAGCCAGATGTGAAGTCTCAAAGGGCTCCCTAGAGCGATTTGTCACAATCAAACTCACAACCACTTGGAGAACACGCCATCATTCAAATTATTAATACTAACTACAAAGTGCTGGAACTGAAAATAACAAGCAGAGATCCCTCAGGAGCTCGACTATGTGGTTCTTACTGGAACAGAAACATTTGATGATCCATATAAATAGAAGAATAATCAAATTTATAGATATAGGAAGACATTAATATAATTATATGAGAGGTATTTTGAAGAACACAATACTGTGGAGAAAGGTCAATTGTCTTTATAAGCAAATCAGTTCATTATTTTAGAATTAATAAAAATGCTTACATTGTTTTATATGAAAAGTCTATCTTCTGAGGTTTATTTTATTACAACTTAACTGAAAAGCAGATCTATGAGATTTTTGTGAAAGACTTTCACCAATATTCTTTCTAGTGCATTATGATGAATGTGTTTAATAGTATCTCAAAGTCGAGATTTATTTACTTTTATTATCCACAATCTATTCAAGGACAAAATAGAAATATTGAAAGGGGTACTGAAAGATAAAATAACTTATGCAAATGGAACAAACTGAGGTGAGAACAAGATATCCCCTTCATTCCATCTATCTTTTAGTTAAAAGCAACAAAACTAAAGTCAGTTACTAAAACACGTTTCCAGCTCAAAAAATTCCTACACAATTTTCACTTCCATATGAAGCATCATATATCTAGTCAGTTTAATTATTTACAACCCTTAATGCCATTTTTAATTATTTGTGGCTTACTGAAAAATTTCTGGATAGCATAACTAAGTAGTGTATTCATTAAAATGTCAGAAATATTTTCAATTCCAAATAACAGAGTGTATTTTTTAAAAATAGTCATAGTACAATAACTATGCCAGGAGGGCATAATTAACAACCATTTAAATGAATAATTGTCTTAAATTACTCAGGATCTTCAAGCATAACATTTTAATTAAGAAACAAAATTATTTTAAGTCCATCCATACATAAAAATAAAAAAGAATGTAAACAGTGAAAAATGCAAGTGTAGGTAGCTAATTTAATATTTTTTATATATAATATAGCTGCAATTGTTTTGACAGGCCACTTCAAAATCTCTAATATTGACAGGATATTATAATTTGCATAGGATTTCAAAAAATTTTGCAGTTAGTGTTCTCAACTTGAATCTTAACAGTGATTGTTGGAAATGTATAAATTGAAAGCTTCGTTGTGTAACCATATTCAGTTTCAAAAATGTTAACTTTTTGTAATAGTATGACTAATTCCTTTAGTGATAATACTACTTCATCACCAAGACCTACTCAGCTTCTGTTACAGAAACTGTAAGAGCCATTCTGTACGATACCTGTACAGAAGTTGTTTAGATAATTAGCAGATACTGCTGTAGCTTTGAACAGTACATGTTACTGGCTAACAGAGGGACATCCTAGGCTAAAGTTGCACTATTATTATTATTATCATTATCATTATCATTATTATTACTGTTGTTGTTAAGAATACTGAAAATGGTTTTTCTTTTCATTTTTATATGAATTTTTTTCCTTTGTTAGTATATGATTTTTATATTCTTCTTGGGCAGTGATACGTGTATGTAACATAGTTTGTTTCTTGCTTTCATTTTGCTTTGGTTCCCTTTCTTTTCCTACTCACCACCCTCCCTCTTCCTCTAAATCCATTTTACCATTTTTATTCTTATTATTATTCTTAGCTCATATTTATGACATATATTGCACATTCATTAAGGTTATTGAGTTCCATGGCATATCTTAATCTTACTTTCTTCCCCTCCCCTTCTCTTGCCCTTCCTTTCCTGCATTTTTTCCTATTTACAAGAGATTTATTGCTTTTTTTTATTGTGTTCTTTGTTTGTAGTTCATCTTATTCAATGAGACATACACATGGTATTTAAACTTTTGAGACAGTTTATTTCATTCAATATTATGTTTTTCAAATTCACTCGTTTTCCTATACATGTCTTCAATTATCCTTTTTAATAGCCAAGTAGTTTTATACATAGATATCTCATTTGCTGTATCTATTTGTCTGTTTATGGGTAATACTGGCTGCTTCTAGGATTTAGCTGTTGTGAATTGTGCAGCTATTGTGTTAGTGTAGTGCAATGTCTTTAGGTTTGGAGGGGAACATACCTAATGGGAAATAGTTGAGTCACATGAAAGTTCTAATTTTAGCTCTTTGAGAAGTCTCCACACTGATTTCTATATAGCAGTACTAATTTGCATTTCCAGCAACAATGTAAGAGAGTTTCTTTTTTACCACAGTCACACCATCATTTGTTATTCTTTGATTTCTTGATAATTGCAATTCTTTATGATGTAAAATGGAAACAATGTTGTTTTAATTCATGTTTCTCTAATGTCTGAGGTCTTTAATTTTGTTTGTATATTTGTTGACCATTCAAAATTCTTCTGAGAAGTATACATAAATAATGAGCTCAATAAGAAAAAGATTATGGAAACAATATCATGTATGGTAGTATCAAGAAAAATTAATTACCTATGAATTAACATGACCAAGGAAGTGAAAAATCTCTACAAAGAAAATAAAATTACTCTGTAAAAGGAGATTGATGATATCAGAAAATAAAGATGTCCCCAGATCTTGGATAGCTAGAGTCATTATGGTCAAAACGGTCATATACCCAAACTCTTATTTGGGCTTAATGAAACCCCAATTGCTGTTGTTTATGCCTAGATATCCACCTAAAGCCTCACGCAGACATGGAGCAGGGCTTTTTGGAGGCAGCTGAATCTAGAGTTTGTGATTGGTTCACTGTGTCTAGTGCTGAGATTGGGGATGTGAGTGTGACACCTGCCTCAGGTTAGGTAGCCACATACAATATAAGAGAGGAAAAGAGGATTCTTCCTCTCTTTTTGCAATTGTTAATTTTACTGTCTTTCACCACCATGAACTATTGCCCTTCTGGCATGCCATGTTGGCTTGTAGCTAGTTGACTAGGGATTTAATCGTCTATATGCTGTGAGCTAAACAAATCTTTCCTCTTTTAACTTTGGGTGTCTCTCATTTCCCAGCAATGAGAGAAAAGTGACTAAGACAGAATTTGGTACCAGAAAACTAAGGTCATTCATTGCTGTGACTATTTCTGACCATGTGGTTTAAGAGTCTTTGGGAATGGTTTTTGGGGAGAAATTGGAAAGGTTTGAAGATTCTAGGTGAAAAAAATAGAGCTAGAACTTTAGGCTATGGGAGATTCTGGTCAGAGCTCAGAAGACCAGAAAATTGGTAGACAAGAGTTGAGAAGTTTTGGCTAGGAAGGAGGACTTCACTGGCTGTTGGAGCCCAGACAGTCTGTGTTATGGTTTGACAGAAAGTTTGTCTGTACTTTGTTCATGTCTAGAGACTGCCTGAGACTGAGGTTAAGATCAGCTGACTAATTAATCACGTACAAGAAACTTCAAGGCAGTCCAATGTTGAGGCAGTGGTATCGCTACTGTTGGGGACTTGGAGACAGATTTATCTTTAGAATCAAAAGCAAAGAGCCCAGCAGAATGATTTAATTGCTTTTTATCTTAAAGAGGGTAAAACTGCACATAAGAACACAGAACAAAGAAGATCAGAACAAAACAATGTAGGTGACACAGATTTCAAAGCAAGACAACAGGAGGTCTACAGTGGCTACCATAATATTTCTTGTTTTCTTCTAAATAGTTGTCCATATCTTCACACACAATGAATTCATACAAAGCAAAATAATATTAAACTGATCAAAACAGAGTAACGAAGGCATTACAGGCCTTCAAAATCAGATGATAGGGAAATCAACAATGGCTGTATAATGTCTCTTGTTCTCTTCAAAGTAGCTGTCCATACCTTCATGTATGTTGCAATTAAACAATACAAAACAGACTAAAACCACTCTGAACAAAGAATAAAAGCATTACTGGATTTCACAGCATGATGATACAGAATCAGCAATGGATACCATAATGTCTCTTTTTCTTCAAAATAGCTGTTCATTTCATCACACAAGAATGATTTAAAGTTGTGTGAGTTTGGCCATAAAGGAAGCTCCAGTAAAGCTATGAACTGCAGAGATAGAGCAGAGGAGATCTTGGTTGGTGAGAAGAAACTGAAGAATAGAAAAGGTGGCCTGAGTGCATCACAAGAAGGAGCAGGTCTCTACCCTTTGCAGCCTCAAAATTGCAAAAGTGAAAGACCGCTTTCAGGAGAAAGTCGCTGAGCACCATGTTCCAGAGTAGTAGCAACCACACCATGTTTCAGAATGGCACAGAGAGTTCGCTCATGAGAATTTGGATTTAGAGGGCTTAGAAATCCAGGCATTCTACCAGTACAACCAGGAGAGAAAAAAACCTTTTTACTGATCCTGCTGGCAGCACACAGTGGTACTGGTTTTAGGTGAATGCAAAATGCAAGAGTTGTGGGTTCTGTAAGACTCCCATAAGAATTTGAAAAGGAGGCCTGGGAAGCAAGGCAGTGTGCCCCAGAGAGGGCAATACGTGAAGCTGTGAGTGTGAAGCCAAGGTGAAGTAGAGACCCTAGAAGTTTGGAAAAAGTCAAGAATGTGGATCATCTAAGGAAAGCTGTAAATAAGAGCAAACAGATCTAAGAGAAAAGCCAGGGGAGCTGTAACCACCCAAAGTCCTTTAAGGGTGGAGCCACCAAGCTTTGCCACCAATTGCCTTATATGCCACACAAGGAAATGCAAGACTTAATGTTTGCCATGCTGGATTTTGGACTTGTTTTGTTACCATTCTCTTGTATCCCCATGCATATATCTTTTGGAATGGAAATGTTTATCTTGTCCCATTGAATGTTAGAAGTCTTTAACTTTCTTTTCATTTGTACAGAGGATCACAGCTAAGAGTTTGCCTTACATCTTGGAAAAGACTTGGGACTTGGACTTTCAGCAATGCTGAAATTTTTAGGACTTTGACAACTCTTAGAGAGGAATTAAAGGTCTTTGTATAAACGAATATGGATGATTCTTTGGTGTGAGTGGAAGGATCAGAGTGTTATGATTTGTGTCTGGATTTCCTATCAAAATCTCATGCGGTAATGGGGGTAGGCTTTTCAGAGGTGGCTGAATATAGAGTTTGTGACTGGTTCTTGTCTGGTACTGAGATTGGGAGTATGAGTGCTATAACTGCCCTACGCTGGGAAATCTGCACACACTATAAGGGATGGAAAGAGGCTTGCTCCTCCCTTTTGCTCTGTTGCTTTTGCTGTCTTCCATAACCATGAACTGTTTCCCTTTTATCAGGTACCACCCTGCCTTAGAGCCAGCTGTTTATGGACTGAAACTTCTACAAACTGTGAGCTAAATAGACCTTGCCTTCTTTAAATTGGGTGTTGCATATTTTGTCTCAGCAATGAGAGAAAATAATTAAGACACTAAACTACAAACAGCATAGTCCACAGATCTAGAGAAAATAATCCTAAAATTTATACTAAAAACCCACCATGAGAAAAATATCATGGCAGTGCCATAAAAATAGACATTTGTATCAGTGCAACTGAATAAAGAATACAGAAACATCTCCAGACACATTCAGGTATTTGATTTTTAACAAAGGGTGTCAAAGCATATGAGGGCAGAAAGATAGCCTATTCAACAAATAGTGCTAAGAAAACCAGCTCTCTGTTGCCAGAGGATTGAAGTATCCCTTAGCATATACTGAGCTAAAATAAAAAATGGATCAAATATCTAAACATTAAAGCAGAAACATTGACCCTCCTGGAAGACAAAATAAGTGAAACCTAAAGTCACAGGTACAGGAAAAGAGTTTTTGAATAGAAGCGCAAATTGAGGAGAAACAATAGCAAGAATCAACAAATGGGATTACATCAGATTAAAAGCTTCTGCATAGTAAAGGATTGATTAGTACAGTCAACATGTAATCTACAAAATGGGTGAAAATATTTGCCAACTACTCCTCAGATAAAGGACTAATATCTTGTAGAAATAAAGAACTAAAAATAAAAAATTAGACCACTAAAATGGCAATCCCTTCTAACTTGTTTGAAAAAGACAAACTGAAATTGTTGCCTCTCTGTTTACTTGGTGTAGTGACTAGTCTGCCTTTAACAAACCTACATTCCCTTTCAACATCTACATTTCTCTTAGTCTATGTTAGATGAATTTGAAACAGCTGCAATAAATTTAGGAGCACCAAATTGTTATATAAAGGACTAACCACTGTAATACAACAAAGGAAGAAATTATCACACGGAAAATTTTAAAAGGAAAAATCTAATTGCGTGTTATTTGCAAGAAGAATTTTAAGAAACTACCATGCTTAAAATAAGTGAACATTTATGATAAAATATGCAAAGGTTAACATAAGGAAGCTGATGTCACTGTATTAAAGTAGACTTCAAAGTAAAGAAGTAGAGGACATTTGTCAGTGACCAAAGCATTGAGCCGAAAACGTATACACTCCTAAACATGTATATTTCTCAAAACAGAACTTTAAATGTATTAAGAATTTCGGGCCGGGGATTTAGCTCAGTGGCTTAAGTGCCTGCCTGGCAAGTGCAAGGTCATGAGTTCAATCCCCGGTACCAAAAAAAAAAAAAATGTATTAAGAATTTTCAATAGAATTTAAAGCAGATATAAATATATCAATAACCAATGAGCTTTAATAAGCTTCTTAGAATTGAGAGAACATATCCCAGGAGAGATGAAAACATATAAGAGAATATTTAAAAAGCATGACAGACTAATTTAACCTAATTCATGTTTACAAATACTACACCCAAAATCAAGAAATATGTAGTTTCCGTTGCACAGGAACATTCACTAAGATAGAATATTTTCCAGGCTGTAACATGCATCTTAATGTATTATAAAAGATTGAATTATATGGAGCGTGCTCAATGAGAAGCACACAACATGAAACACTAGTAACACTGTAAGATATATATCAGGGAAAAGTTTATTAAGATACTTCAAAAGAACCCATTAGCCAGAAAGAAGTCCAAAGACAAACTATAGATGTTTTTTTAAAAATAATTGAAACACAATATAAAAATAGTGGGAGTTACAACTCAATTAACAATTAGAAGTATAAAATTAAAGATTTAAAATACTACATTAAGAAGATGGCAAACAAGAATAAATTAAATGCATAATAACAAGAGTCACAGACACATTTTATCCTGTGGGCAGGGGAGAGCAACCCTGGATGCCTCCCTTAATTCATACACAAATATTGCTTTGAAATAGCTTTTAGGGTGAACATGCTACTTACAGGAAACAAAAGCCACAGGAAATATGTTTATTACCTTAAAGTAAGCAAATATTTTTTAAACACAGTATCAAAAATTCTAATCACAACAAAAAGACAATACTTGTTGGGCTTCATCAAATAAAATGTTTGCTTGAATTCTCATAAAGAAAATGAAAAAGCCAAAACAAAGACACTTATTATTTGTACATCTTCAAAAGATGCATACCCAAATTACAAAAACTCATATAAAACAAAAAGTTTAAAAACCCCCAGACTCAAAAATAAGCAAAATATTAAAAGAACCATTCAACAAAGTATGTAAATAAACAGTATATACATAAAATGTCTTCAGTAATACAAACCAATAGGGAAGGAGTTTATTGTTATTTAAATTGTACAGATTTTCAGGATACAGTGTGATAATTTGATGCATACTTAAAACACATTTAGATTCCATCTCACATTAAGTAGAGTAATTAAAATTGAAACAAAAAACAGTTTCAGAGTCGGGAGCATATGGAATAATTGGATTTGGCATTCACTGTCAATGCATGGGTAAAGTGAATTAAACACCCTAAAGATTTATTGATAATTTTTGATCAAGTAAAATATAACTCTTTTTACCACTCAGAAATTCTATCTCAAGGGCTTTATCTAAGAAAAGTATAAGCACACACCTCCAGAAAGACTCATAATTGTTAAAATACCATGGTCATAAATAGCTAAGAGTTAAACCCAGAAAAAGTTTCAAAACTCAATACCCACAACCATCAAAAGCATAAAATAATTATAAAATGGAATATGACTCACAATAAAAATAAATGAATTAATTATGCACTTCAAAGTAAGGATATTTTCAAAAATAATATTCAGACATTAAAGAAAAAATATGATGATGCAAATACATGAAGTTTTATACATATTGTTATAGTTGTATTTACAATCATAGATATTAGCAAGCCTTTGCCTCTTGAAGAATTGCTAAATATGTATCTCATACAGCTTTCACAGGTATTGAAAATACATGAGCATATGCTACATAAATGTTCAGTGATATTTAACTATACCTATATATGAAGTTGTCAGAGCTCATCAACCTGGATTCTTAAAATCCCTATATTTTATCACATAACTCAATATTTTACCATAAAATTATAACTTAACAGATTTAGTTAATAGACTCAACAAGAAAGAGGATCAATATACTGGAAAGTAATGTGAATAAAAATCTTTAAACAAAATACAAAAAATAAATGCAATGCTCAAAAATACACATTCAAGTATTTGTATATTTGTATATAAAATATATGTGGCATATGTGAGAAAAATATCAGTGATAAAAGTGACTGCTATAGGGACTGGGGATTTAGCTCAGTGACATAAGTGCCTGCCTGGCAAGTGCGAGGTCATGAGTTCAATCCCCAGTACCAAAAAAAGAAAAAAAAAAGCGACTGCTATATTTCACAGAAACTCATAAAATAAATCAAATATAAGGACAACAAAAATCATTTTCAACCTAGAATTATACTGATTCTTCATATTCAAAAACTATCAATGAAGTAAAAACAGAAGTTACCATCAATAGGCCAATCTAAAAGGGTTGTTAAGGAAGTTTCCTTAAAAAGAAGAAAAATAATTTGACGTAACACGAAAATATAAGAAGTAATGAATAAACAGAACAAGTAAATGTGTGACTAGCTGTAAGTGATTATTATCTGTAAAAATGAAATAATAAAAATGTCTTGTGGGAAACAAGATAAATTAAAAATCAATATACATAATAGCAATGACACAAAAGGAGGAATAGGTAAATAGAATTACAATTTAAGGTTTTTAACACTGTCAGGAAAGTTGCATAAGTAATAATTTATATTAGACTACAATCAGCCATTCATGTATGTTCTAATTATTAATCTAATATATAGCAGTGCATAATACTACTAATAAAGAACAAGTTAATTAAAAAGTGGTATGTTAAAAATTGTCACAATTCAAAAAAAAAAACAAGAGAAAGGCTGAATAAAGCATGAGAACTGAATAGAAAACAATAGTAATAGTACAACAGTACTTTTGGAATCAATTCACCATATTAGTAATCATATTAAATATCACTAGAGTGAATAATAAAATAGAATAGCTTTTAGATTTCATCTTTTAACTTCACCAACTAGTTCTTATACAAAACCCTCATAAAACATTAGCAAAAGGAGATGTTAATAGTAAGAGATGCAAAGTGTTACATAATGTAAACTTTAACCAAAGAAAGTGGCTATAATTACACCAGGCAGCCAATTGTCAGTATAGAAATATTACTCATAGTTAGTAAAGGTTCTTCATGATGATAAAGTTCTCTATTCTCAAGAAAGACATATTAACTTTAAATTCTAAGGTATCTAATTATACGGTATTAAAATTTTAAAACAGTATAGCATTTGTTTCCAGATGGTCTATGTTGAAGAACCTAACAGTTATTAAGAAAGCGATACTCAAATGTTCACTTTTTTATTAATTCATATAAAGTCAGAAAATAATGAGAGTTCAGGAGAACTAGGCTGTGTTTACAACACTGCTACTAACTATCTATTAAAACCTGTATTTCTCAATTTCTTTACCCAACTAGGACACTGTGCAGCCCAATTATGTTGTGATTCTTCAGAAGGAAATCTAGCAGCAATATTATACCTTTTATAGGAAGAAACACTTAAACCATGCCTCACAAACTCACACCCCAAACTCTGTAGAAATGTAGTCCCACGTGATCAAATAGTGCTTACATTTCTGAATATCCCCTATCTTACAACTCTGAAACTAGTGACATTCTGGTCTGTGTGGTTCAAGTTATCTTAAGCCCTGTTATATGTCATGGCCCAACTACAAGGTGATAATCATACCTGTTCCAATGAAAACACTGATGCTCAAAAGAGAAATTCAATCATATCTGTATGTTCTGGTAGACGATAGGTCTTGCAAATTCTCAGTTCTTCAAGTAAATCATTTCAAAGTTTGATGCAAGCTTTTAAAACTGTGATGAATAAAGCTATTAGAATTATTTCTAATTTTGCTTCATAGAAACAGTTCAAAGTTTAGAGTTCAAAACTTCATTCTGTAATATATCTTTCCAAATTCACTTTTTAGACAGACATTGAATGACTGGTATACAAAGTAGTTTCCAATAAATACTTATTGACCATATTAATGTGGTATAATTGCATAACACTGCACAGAGAGTTCAGATTTTGCCACCAATTAGTTATATGATTTCTGACTTCAATTTCTCTAATTATAATTACTTCAATTTACTAGCTTCAAACACTAATTTCAATGCCTGTGATTCTATAAATCTAAGTAATTTGCCTGGGGTCACATATCCATCTGGTAAGAGAACTGGTACCGGAACCAGATATTGAAACATTTTCTTTCAAAGCAATTTCATTTTATGCCAACTGCACTTTTGAACTGAAGAATACGTGCCTAAAGGGTTCATTTTATAATTCTGACTAGTATTGATTTGGCATATCAGTTTCAATGATGAGAGCCTGCAGAGCTTATGCCAACCTTACATTACATACTGCACAAAATTACCCAACTAGAACATGATGTCTCGTAGAGACCACTTACTGGGCCTACACTGTGTGCCAGACCGTATTGTAAGTACCTCACCCTAGCTCCATGAGTCCATGAAATAAAGTGTGAGGTAGCTCCTATGAGAATCTCCATTTTATGATGAAAAATATTTATAGGTATTTGTACACACACACGCACATACATAATCGCATGTATACACCAAGTTGCCTTGCGTGGTGTAGTTAGTAATTAGCGAAATGAAAATTCCTCTATGCATGGTACATTTATTAGTCTTATTTAAGATCAAGATATTAAGTGCATTTGCTTTTCTCAGCTGGAAATAAAATACAGAAGAGTTTCAAAATTACACAATTTTGCATACATTGCACAACTAAACCACCAACAATCTATACATGTTCATCTGGAGTGAATCTTAGACCAGGAGTAGCAGGTGAGGGTTTAAAGTATTTCAAGTACTTGCAACAGTAAATAGACATGGAAAAAATCTAAATTTAAATGAAACTACCTCTCAACAGAGAAAATATTTTTCAACAGTGAGAAAAAATTAATATCTTGGTGTGATGAATCGAATGTATTCAGAAATCAAATGTAATGCATGTTTTAACAATCCACTAAACTAGCGAATCCTTTGTTTTGCAACTGACATTCCTTTCAAAATATCACCGAAAGCTGACATGCCATCATTTGACAGTGATTGTTTGTCAAAAAACGAAATGTATTCTTAATGTCCTTTACTATTAACAGTCCTCACGGTTGCGAGAACAAGGAACAACCTTTCACCCCTCCCATTCTCTTTTAGTATCTGTCCTTTTCTGAAATGTCAACATGAAGAAATTTTAATATGTAGAAGATGACTTTGTCAAGCCATAAACACCCCTGAATTCATAAAATGACCCTGCCCACTGAAATATCAGAAAGTTAAGGATGAGATGTGGAATTCAATGTGCCTGCAAAAGTCTGTTTATATTTTCAAAAACTGACCAGCTAGTTTTCAGCTTTAATATTTTCACTTGTAAAGGACTTTGCACATTCTGCCTTTGAAACATAACACTAAATAATGTGAGAATTATGACATAAATAATTAATAAACAGAGAAACAGAGAAAATGGTGTCATATAATTTTCTTTAAAAAAGAATGGACTCTGGATTAATTTTACAATGTCCTTTGGAGAGTCAACGTCATTATTTTGTCCTACAAGGTTCAGAGGCTATTTATGATTTTCCAAAATAATCATACTGTAACTTATAGCTTACATGCATCTAAACATTCTCTCACATTTAAAATAGAATTAAATGAATTTAACATAATAATCAATATATACTTTACTGTCAAGAAGACATACATTTCCAAGTAAGCCCATTAGAACATAATCACCTTATGGTAACCCTGAAAAATTTTACCTTTACACATTTTATTTCTTAAGTATTCATAATCTACCAGTGAAATTAGTTAAAAATTTGTTAAAAGTATATTTTAACA
This sequence comes from Dolichotis patagonum, assembly GCA_004027295.1. Lineage (NCBI taxonomy): Eukaryota > Metazoa > Chordata > Mammalia > Rodentia > Caviidae > Dolichotis > Dolichotis patagonum. The sequence continues at coordinate 42,655 of PVJX010009957.1, forward strand.
TAATATTATATGTCCGTGTGGACAGAAATTCCAAATCAACATTATTCAAATCTAATATAGATGAATGAAGTACTAGGGGTTTTCATTTAGCACAAGTCAATAGTCTCTATATGATGAGAGAGATCTACATCTATTGAACAGTTTTCCTAGTACATGATAGAACATGTGGATCACATTTACATTGTATGCACATGTATATAGATAGGTTTCCAATTGTAGACTAGCATCACAATATGACCAGTTTTCACCTTGTATGGCAATCAGGATTCACTGGCTCACCAGAGAAGAATTAGTACAAGGGTGTGGAGGAGAGAGTACAAGACTGACAGAGAGGAACCGGGACTGAAGGCAATGCCTTGCATCATGGGATTGGTTGTGCAAATCTGAAATCTGAAATCTGAAGTGGAGCCTCACTGGGTTCAACCCCCAGTATGACTGGGGATTTTATTTCCATATGTAAACATCCTTTGCAGCAACTACTAGGCAAATTATCCATTGAATAACTGAGGGCTGTAAGCCAAACGGACACATAAAATTTCCTCACATCTTTCAAGCAACTTTCTTCTCTTGCAACTGATACCCAGCTACACTTCTTTATTCTACATTGTCCTCATTTAGTTAGCTTTTTTTTTTTTTTTGGTACACGTTTGGCATAGATTCTTTTACCACACAGAGACTTAATACTCTCCTGCTCAAACCCTCCAGAGGCGTCTCATTCCACTCACAATGAAAGTGAAAATCTTATACACAACAGAAAACCTTGGAGCCAATGAGGAAACAGAGACACATGGGATGATAAGGGAGAAAAAAGTGAATTCTTACCTGAAGCTATGCAAGTTTAATGAGGAATCAATTCATAATTCTGTGCCCTGTGAAAGTATCTTTCTAAAAAAATGATAACAGTGGGTATATAATAAAGTATATACACAGATGAGGAAAAAAGCATGTAAAATAATTTACTAAAGTTATTGTTGTTTATGGTACTGGTGATAGAATCCAGGGTCTTTCCATGGAGTTATATCCCCAGCCCACACTCTCCCACTTACTCTTATTTTGAAACAGTGCCTCCTCAGGTCACTAGAAGTTGCCCAGGCTGGGCTGAAACTCCTGATCCTTCTCCCTCAGCCTTTAGACTACTGGGATTAACCACCATGAACCACCATGTGCTGTTTGAAAGAAATTATTGAAGCAACAGGAACTTGACCCCAAAGTGTAGGAATCTTCACAGGAAAATGAAATGTCTGGAAAAGTTAGAAATAAAGGTAAGTATAGAGAACATTTTTCTCTTATTCTGGCTGTTTGAAAAACCACAGATACTGATTTCTCAGTGAAGATTTACCAATTCCAAGTACTGTAATACTTTGGTGTCATTTGTTAATAGTGATGAGGCTATGCATTTGGAGGGCAGAAAGCATATGGGAAATCTCTATAGCTTCCTTCTGCTGAACTTTTCTCTAAGCCTCAGTTTCAAAGGATAATTGACTACCTAGAGAAAAAATAAAATTGTACAACTATAATGACTGATACATTGTGTAAACTTGAGAAGTTTACAAGTTTAATGAAGTGTCTCAGGAGGAGGCCAAGATCCTTACTTTGTAAACATCCTCAGCCAGTGCAAGAGAAGGACACAGAGATGGTGTGAAGCTACACCCACAATAGGGGGTGATAGCTTGGTTACACTATAAAGGAGGAAAAGAGGCTTGCTCTACCCACCTTTGTGCTCTCACTACTTTTCCCATCTTTCGTGCTTGGACAGTACTCTCTGCCATGCCACCCTGCCTTGGAGCCAGATGATTATGGACTGAAACATCCAGAAACTGTGAGCTATATAAACCTTTTCTCCCTTAATTTTGAGTGTAGTTTATTTTGCCTCAGCAGCGAGAGAAAAGTAAAAGACACAACAATTTAAAGCAATGATAATTTATGAAAATGGTATCAAAAATATTTGATATTTTTTGATATTTGAAGGAGACTTCAAAATATATTATAATGATCTTACACCATACAACAGTTTTACTAGACTATGATGAATTAAAAATGAGTATGTTAAACTTAGTATACCCATAACACACGCATACATGCACGCACGCGCGCGCACACACACACACACACACACTCTGTTGATTATGTTTCCCTTTAGGTCCCTGACTAATACGAATTCCCCACATCCTTTTCATTTTCCCTTAAGGACTTTATCTCCTACATTTCCACCAAATGCAAATCAGTAGGATTTCCAATTTTCAGGTTGAAAACTTATTAAACAAGAGAAATTCAAAATTGATTAGGGGCTTATTTTAATACTAGAATTAAATGATGATTATATAGCCTCCTAGTGAAGTCATCTTTTTGTTGGGAATTGGGATGAATCATTTAAGTAAAAATTCATGTCATGTTCAATAATATTGCAATCAACTTCTGTTCTTAAAGCCTCTTTCTATTTTCATCCCTGTAATCTTGCAAATTGTTTTCTTTTGCTATTTTAGTGAATGCTTGCATAAAGATTTTCATTTTAATACATTTAATAAAGAGTCATTTTATGTTATGATCAGGAAGATAGATAAAATGTGGAGACTTCTGAACTGTGAGAATGCTAAGTTTTGGAAATTTGCAAATTCGAGCATGCAGCCATCACTAATTTATGTTATGTGAACTACTGCAAAGTTTTCAGCGTCTCAGTACATTCAAACTTGGTGCTCCAGTTTTCACAAGGAAAGTGAACTTTTCAAAAGACTCCTGGGATCATAGGGACCCCTTTTCACTGGCACCTAACTGCTTGCAAGACACTAACTGTGTTCTTTACACAGCCTGATAGCCTTTCAAATCCCCAGTTTCTTCCCACCTTCACTTTCCTATTCTCTTTCTTTAACCACCATTCTTTGTTTTTTTGTTGCCTTACTATCTAATTTCTCACTATTTTCAGTTATCTGTGTATCTAATGCTCCCACATTTTCCTCCAAGCGATTCATTCTCAAGCCTATACTCAGTTTCCTTTCTAACAGGAAACTCCAGTTATCCCAGTTCATGGCTCTATAGCTTGACTATTGCACTTCGTCTCGTTTTAATTTTATATGTATCTGATTCCTGTGTCTCTCTTCAGTAGAATTATAAACATGTCAAGGATTTTTAGAGGCTAAACATCTTTGACGATTTTTATCATGTTTTGACATTGAATTGCTAGTACCCATAAAACATTTGGCAATACTACCTACTCAATATATAAACGTAAAGTTCATTTCAATATTGAATCTCCTGAAAAGAAAATCTAGTTTATCTTGGCAAGTGTAACAGCTTTAAAGAGGAAAGAGCACGTAAAATTAAGATCTGATATGAAAAAATATTTTAAGCACCAATCTTAAATCTCTGTTTTAATATTTGTATGTGTGTATAGTGATATAGCTTTTACATTTCAAATACTTTTTTGGTTATTGTGAAACTTAAGTAATATTTAATGATCAATAATTTTTTTCTAGGTTGTTCTTATAATTTTATTCATTTGTATGTATTTTCTCCACTTACCTATGAATATAAACAAATAAATTCAAAGAAAAATGAGTGAAAGAAAAAGCATAAATATTCAATAGATTATAGGGAAAGCTTTAGTTTTAAAATAATTATGTATGTACTTATAGGATATAAATATTATTTTTCCATGAAGCATAGATAATCTGAGGATAGTAAAACCACATAAATGAAAAAGGAGCTATTGAAGCAGCTATAGCTGTGGTCACTATGATTTAAATTTTAAATTGAATTTCTGAGTGTGGCTGAAGTATATCAAATGAAATGAAGGAAAATTGCACTATGGGTAAAATTACTTCAATATAAAATTAAAATTATGTGAAGATGTTCTACATTAAGAATGAAATTATTTTTACACTGTAGTTAAAAAAAATTCAGAAAAATTCAGGGAAATTGCTGTTCGAAAAATCTGCTCACTCATATGTACTTTATTGCTTCTTAAAATTGGCTATACATTTTAACTTCTTGGAAGATTTTTAAATATCAATGTAGTGATCCCATGACTCGAGATTTTAATTTATTGCAATAGTGTAACCCGGAGATCAGAATCTAGGAGTGGTCCCAGAGGATTTTCATATGAAGCCCTGGTTCAGAATCATTGACTAGAATCTTTCTCTTTCATGACCCTGATATCACAGGTCTCTAAATACAGATTTTTTGATAGCTTAATTAGTTAGCCTTATATTATATTATTAATATTCTAAAGATTCATAAATTTTGAAAGTGTAATATAGAAATTTATAGCATTAATCATCTTTATGAACTATAATAACTAATAGAAAATTTTTCTAATTATCTCATAAAAATTTAAGATTGATCACTCATTGCATAGGTAACTAGCAATAAAATATTGTCTTAATCTACAGATGGGAAATCATCTAGTAAAATCAATCTAAAAGTGTTGAAGATAGCATATAAATATTTTATGGAGAAAATGCATAGATTATTTCATGTAGGAATAACTATGTTTTACATTAACTATTAATGAGAGGTGTTTGATTTGTGTATACATGTATTTAATTTTTTAACACAGGAGACAGATAAAGGAATTACAATTTAATAAGTCATTCCAAAAGAAATGTTAAATTTGGAGTTATATAGGAGCACAGGATTTAATTGGCTAAAAAATGACTGTCTATAAATTATGTATAAAATGTATATTATTAAACACTAGAAATATTCTTCCAAGTAAAACATCCTGGAATAGTAGCGCCTGTGCAGAATGTGTCAACAGTGTTAGCAAGATTGTCATGAATATTTCAGTATACAAAAATAAATATATTAAATTACTGTTTTTAAATCTGTATATAAGAAAAAAATGGATTTTTCTAAGTAAAAGGTAGACATAACCTGAGAATAAATTTTATTAGTGATTATTAAATTTAAAAGTGCCAGGGATACAGTTCAGCAGCATATCACCTGCCTGGCTAGTGTGAGGTCATGAGTCCGATTCCAGATACCAAAAAAAAAAGTTCTTAAATTTAAATGAAGTGAAAAGATACTCATTCATAGATTTCAAAATGGTCTTCTATGTTTATAAAAGTAAGAGGAAAATATGTAAAACCAGTGTTGTTTCATATTTTGGAAGACTCAGAGATATTTTATTTTAGAATATTGTGATAAATTCTGCATAGTGATTAATTATTAATTTCCTTCTTAAATTTCTTCACTGATCTACTAAATAATCTCTTTTATCTTATTTTTGTCTTTTGATAAAATAGGTAGAAATTGAACATATACTAGAATCCACATTTTTCCTATTATCAATATCTATATTATCTTTAATTTTTAAAATAATCATTTTTATTAGAAAGAACATAATTAGTGCAAAGTTATCCAAAAATGAAAGGACAGAAGGAACAATCCTGGCCAGATCAACAGATGACTTTCATTACTTTTGTCTTCCAATTCTTTATTGTACTTTTAAAATTTTGAGGGGTTTTTTTTGTTTGTTTTTGAATTCCTGATGACTTTTATATTTTCCTTAAACTGTCTTTCATAATACATTATATTGTATTTTATATTATTATTTCATGGTAACATCTTCATAACATTGAAGTTTATTTGGTAGTTTTTTTTTTTTCTTAATAGTGCAAACTTAGGATTTCTTTTCCAATATATTTTACATTTCAAATTTTCTTCTTAAGAAACTTTGGTTCACCACTCACATTTATTATGAAGTAAAATTGGAAAAAGTCCTTCTGTGTTATATGCCTTTAATGGATTTCACTACCAAGAATTATCTTCCTCTTTCCATATGTGTAACAACAAAAAACCCGAGACATAACACTGACATGTTACAAGTCAATATAATTCTCAGTGTTTTTGAGACAATTTTGGTTTTAATATATTGGTCGGTCTATAGTACATAGAAAATCGGAAGATGATAGAGGGAGATGTTTCATCCACTGAATCTATAGCGCCTTAAAATCATGCGATTTATTATTTACTTCAGGAAGATAAGTATAATCATCACAGGTGGAAGGTCTCTGCCAGGAATCCACTCTTAACTCCATGATTAAATGATGTAGTTCAAGAGTCTGATGATGTTCTAAACTAAGCTTCCCTTGACATCTCTGAATCTTTTTTTGAGGTACTTACATGTGAAATGATTACTATTCTCTGCCTTGTATCTTTAAAAAGATGGCATTTCCTGTATTCTCTCATCATTAAAATCGTATTTGCTTAGAAGCCTAGGTGTTTCTCTCTCTTCACCAATCTTTCACTTTATTTTTGACATTTACTTGTACATTAATCATCTAAATTGTAATTGCAAAACTAGTCTGTATCTCCCAATGGATTTTCAAGACTATCTGCCATGGGGCAAGTTTGAGAAGGGCTGGAGAAAACCCACTGTTTAGTGCAAATTTCTATTTTGTCATATTGTTTTTATTATGACACTTACTCTTAGTCATTCTTGCCCTTCCCTCATTCAGAGCATCACTTATTCCAGGTGCTAGGGAACAGTATTTTGTTATCTGATGAGTGTGTTAAAGGTTGAGCTGGATGGTATCCTAACCAGAATGTTTGTGGCTACTTTATTGATTCTTATACAAACTTTTAGCTAGTCCTGTTGTTAATCTTCTAAGAGAGATACCTTCGTCTTCAGATCCTGAGGTTTGTTTCGGGTTTATGGAATGAATCACTCTGGTTTAAGTTTAAATGTTTAATTGGCTAAATGTATTAATCATTATAATTTTACTTACTGACTAGTCAATTTTTGCTGATATATCTTGCCTTAGGCTATACATCTTCTATCTTTATTAATTTGAGATCTTTATATTTTGTAAATTATACAGTTCATTTTATGAGATTTTTAAGATGTAGCAAAATAAATGTATGTCAACACTGTCATGGCAGGTATGTTTATTTTGTCTAAATTTGAACATCACTTCAGTAAACATGAGATGGTCTTGTACTACATACTTCCTAAGGTTTTTTATTATGTTGACATCATTCATACATAATGGGTATATATATATATATATATATATATATATATACACACACACACACACACACACACACACACACACATACACATTTGTTTTGTTTTGTTTGGTACTGGGGATAAACTTCACAATCTCACAATTGCCAGGCAGGTGCTTATGCCACTGAGCTAAATCCCTAGCCCAAAAGTGGATATATTTGAAAAGCTTCAAAAATTTCAAATGTTAGTAGACACAAGATAAAATCAATTAAATACTATTTTAATGCTGAAACTTACTTATTGAAATTACCAGAAGAAATTTTCCATCACAATATTTAATATAAAACTGCATTATGCCATAGTCCAAAGAACTGGTTCCCTTGGATTCTTGTTACAAAAAATAAGAGTACAATCTTGCATTCTATCCCTTGTCAATCGATGGAAATACATTTATTCCAATAGTGACAAAACATAAAAGTCTTATTTTTATTTCTATAATAAAATATTTTCTGCATTGATATGTCTGCTTTATATATTTTCCTAATTATTAGCATACAGAAATCCTACTTTTATGTATTTTTGCTAGGATTCTTCAATAATGAATGACTAAAATGACAGCTTTTAATATCTTTAAATTAATACTATCACATTTTAGGTTTTTTAAAAGCAATATTCTTAATAAATTTAGAAACTTCATTGGCACTGAAGATTGATGTTCTGACATTAGACACTGAGCAAACAAAGTTAAAATGCATATTTTACTTTATTCTTTTTTAAGTTTTATTTTTATTAATACATGTTTGCAATGCATAATAATATAATGAATATATTCAATGTGGGGAGTTGTACCTATTCATATTGCAACTGATCCCTTTAGAAACATACCGATCTTATCAAACATTTTTACAAAATACAATACTCAAAAGCCTTGTTTTGGGCAGTTAAATGAAACTAATTTGTGATAAGGTTTAACTACAAACTTTATTAAAACAATTTTTACAAAATAAGATTAGTATAAATGCTTGTAAGTGCTTTTTAAAATTTGGTTTCTATAAGATTTTGTCATTCTCTTTGTCTCCAGCTGCACAAGTAAGAAGTGCTAAGAAAGTATATGTATTGAGTCAGAAAGGTAATGTCAGTTTTAATGTAGCTCTTATTAAGCAAGTGGGACTCTACTGAGTAACTGCAGTTCCCATGCTTATTGAACATCCTATGGATCCCATCTGATAAGTCACAGAATTCAGAACACAAGACTTAATGCTTTAGTTATCCACACACACAGTGTATCTAGTACTAGAGTAGTTACATGTCTTAGTAGGAAAACCATCAGAAGAATATGTGCAAGTCCTAAGACTGTATTATCTCCTACAGAGCAACTCATTCTCACTATATTTTATTAAGAAAGTGAATTGAACTTACATGCAACTGTTCCCTTAGTCTTAAATACATGATTAAACAGGAAACAATTTTTAGTGCAAAGCTAGTTCCTATTTTTCAAGCGAGGATTATTAAAATTAATTCAGTATTTGGGCTATATCCACTTGCCAAAAACTGACTCATGTTAGTAATGATTACCCTTAGCTAACATTATGTGATTGCAAGTGAAAAAACACATCTTGAACAACTTAAACAATAAAAAAGTAAATCAGCTTATAAAGCCAAGTATAGTAGTTCTTCCTTATCCAGTGCATTATTTTCTGAAGTTTCATATGCTTACAATAAATTACAGTCCAAAAATATCAAATGGAAACTTCCAGAAGTAAACAGTTCATGAGCTTTCCATTGTGCATCATTTTCTGAAGTGTGAATAAATCTTTCTCTGTCCAGGCTCTGTCTTTGTGGAAGAAAATGGATACCCATGCATTCCATACCAAGAAGTCAAACATTATCAATATTTTGAAGTGATTATATAACTTCAATTATATTCTTTTCTTCCTATGCATGTCTTGGAAAGTAGGACAAACACCTGCAACAAAATATTATCCAGTACAAATTCTCAATCGTTCCAGGACTGTGAAAGCCCTGTATAAATTATGTACACATTCAAATTTAATTTCCTGTTGTATTATAGCAGCTCATAGATTGCAAGTTGTTTGGTCCATATCCTGCCAATACTTTATATTGAGTGATATTTAGCACTTTGTATTCATAGATGTTTAGTATTTTATATTGACAGATATTTAGTGCTTTATATAGTGCTTTATTTTCATTTTTGAAGTATCCAAGAATCTGACTCTGCTTGTGATTGGTTTCCTGGTGAACTTACTGTGGATGTTTTCATTGCTTTTGCAATTTTTTATAACTGAGCTTATTTTTATAGTTGTGATTTGAAAAATTTTAAGTGTTATTCCCAAAGGTTCATATGTTCAGATGTTTGTTCCCTGTGTGATAATGTTGAAATTTTTAAAATGCAGAGCCTAATGGAAGCTTTTGGGTCAGTTCATGAAACTACCCCATCATGAGACCCTATGGTAGTTCTCCAGAGAGCTTTAATTTAAAAGCTTATTCTGGGCTTACTCAATGTTCTCTGGCTTCCTGTTTGGTGAAATGATTGCTCTCTCCACATATATTCCTATTGATAAAATAATATGGGTTAGCACAACTCAGGGAAGGGGCTCAAAAAAGTCTGTGTCATCTCATTCAAATGTCCAGCATCCAAAAGTGCATGCTATGTGATCCTCATTTTTTTAATAAATAGCCTACCTCATTATTATACTTCTGTATAATAATGTAAAATTGATTCATATATACAATGTCCTCTTACAATGCAATATGCCATTTCTCCTAGGCCTCAGTTTTTTATTTTGTCTCATGTAGAGGACCATTACAAATGAAATTCCTGCCCAAGGAAGCAATACCTGTGACTAAGAGAAACAGCTGCCAGCATTAATACTTGGTATCTGCCACAGATTTTTATTTCCTTTACTTCTTTCTCTCTGTCCTCTTCCTAATTTATTTTCCTTTCTTAGTTAATGTTAACATATCTATTCTTTATTTTATAAATTTATAATATATTATTATGTATATATGTGTATATATATATATATATATATATATGCATATATATAATTTCCACAGTTGGCATGTAAAAACTTTCTTCCCCGCAACCTCTGCTCTGCTTTTCAAAACTTGGATTAAAGAATTTTAGGTGTTTTGTTTTGAAGGTTGTCATCTGTCAAATGATTGGGAAGACAAAGGAAAAGAAAAGCCCAAGGAAAATGCAAAGAGTTGTCCAATATAAGCATGAGAAGGAATAGAAAATCCTTACTTTTCTGACTCTGGGAAAGAAGTGCACTTGCTAAGTAAATATCCAGAAATACCTGCAGCTTAACTGATGCTCTCCAGGGCTATTGAGGAGTTCCTCAAACTTGCAGGACCCTGTCCTTTGCCACTCTACAAAAACACTAATCTGTGAAATTCTCAATGCAGTTGACCCAGAGCTACAAAGCAATCACTGACAGTTAATTGGAATTTAAATCTCTTAATAGCTTTTTTTTTGTTTCTTCACCAGTTTATGCTATTATTTTAAAATATCACTCACATCAAAATGAGACCATAGCAAGGCAGACATTTATTTAGGCTGTGTGTATATTTTGTATGAATTAGACAAGGCAAAGAGGATGCTTTATGACAGTGTGAAAGGCATAATTGTGTTTTGGCGCTGCTGTGCAATCCATTATCTGAGAGTGTCTTGGGGGTGGTCACAGCAGAGAAACAAGGAGTCACAACACCAGCCTCCCAAGCTCTCTACTCAGTAACTCTCTGCTCCTCTTTCCTCCAGAAGATAATGAGTCAGGTGTGGTCATAATACCAGGGAGACAGAAAAAAGAAACAGGTGCACAAGAGAGAAGCTGAACGGCTATAAGAATTAGAAGAGGGATTCTTACTAATCTGTTCTTGTGGCATAGGGAACTGAAACTCCCAACCTTCTAGATGCCCGGTATGAGTTTGTATTCTCTAAAATCGAGCAATGAATTTTAGGAACAATATAGATTAAGAGTAGAACATATTTGAAAGAAAGCTTCTGTGTGAGAGACAGAATGGGTCCCGGGTAAACTGCCAAAGGCTCTGTCTTTTCTAGGAACTTTTATAATGTAAAATCACAAAATGAGGCAGGTCCAAGGTGGGTATACGGTGGGACAGAACTATGGTCAACCAATAAGATTAATTACTCAGGAAAAACTGATCAAATCAGGGACAAATGGGAGTCACATAGGAAGCAGGCATGCATACATCTTCCTGTAGGGGATTGGGATGGTGACTCCTGGCTTCCTCAGGATTACAGAGACCTATTTAGAATATCAATCCTTAGGAAGTGATAGTATTTGCTTGATCTTTTGTCTTGAGGCCTGATCCACAGCAGGAAGTCTCTGTCTCCCACCCACCCCCAGTTGCAAGGTATCTGGTCTTCTAGCTGGCTCCTTTGAGGACCTAGCCCTGTCTGACTGCCTATAATATTTCTGTCTAACTCAGTTGCCTGTAACACTTACTACATCTGAAGTGAACAGCAGACTGCTTTGTGAATTCTTCTCTTGTTCTCTTTGGCAAGTACAAAGAAAATCTTCTTTAGACAAAAGTAAAAGCTGTTACTTCTGCAAAAAATGAAGGACTAAATGCCACAAATGAAATAGTGAAAAATAGGTACAAACCTGGTGAGAACAAAACATCTCAATAAAATTTAATATAAATTAACTGCTCAGTTTTGTGAGTTTTTAAATTTCATGTAAGAATGACTACACTTTAATCCTGCCATTCTTGTCCATTAAAATGAATTGCATCAAATGCTAACTATTTACAGGTCATGGATTAACCAGTTTGTCAATAGATGCTGAAAGGTTGAACAGGAACCTGGGACAAATTTACTTCCATGAGGACTTAAGGATTTCACAGTAGTTAATGAACAGTTTACCTGATTGAAGAAGTATTGAAAAAGGCCCATTTGCACTTTAGAAGACATTTAAAAGACCCAGAGACCGGATGTCAAGTCTTTCCACTCTTCAGAGCCTGCACTCTGTAGCCACCACTAGACTCAACCTGCCTGGAACATCCAGTAGTTTCTAACTTTCCTCTTTATGTTAATTAGGGCAATGAGGTTAAGTGACAAGATGGTTAGATAGTTGTAGAGTAAAACTGAGGATAAGTTTAATTTTAGAGGCAGCATAAATGAGACTATATTTTCCTAAGCAAATGTTTGAATCAATATTGAATGTATTGTAACCACATTTAAGATCTGAATTGCATAGAATGTAAGATTCCTTATATGTAAATATACTGCAACTTACATCTACTCCTTATGCTAAAGTCAAATAAAACCTCAGAAGTTTCACCTTAAATCTAAAAGTTGGTATAAGTTATTTCAGATTTGATGGATTTTTAAAGCATATTTCAAAAAGAAAATTCATTTCCATTATCACTTCTTTAACGGTAGGTCTTAAATGATGCAAAGAGCATGGAAAATATCCAAATGGAAATTCAACCATCTCATGTGAAAATTAAATCTTTTTTGTGTAAAACAGGAATTAAAAAGGCAGCATTTCACAGCATTAGTTTCAAGTTTTAATTCAAGTGGAAGAACCAGAAAGGGTTCATTGTCTTCAAGAGGAGATGACCTCAAAGGGTTGGGCTAAAGGGCAATGTGACTTAGTAAGAAAGAGAAAAGTGATTACATTAATTTTAGTAGCATAATAGCAGTTTTCAATAAGCTTTATGACAGCAGAAAAGATGATTTTTTGTACTTTTTTACTAAAACATGCAGTGTCCTAAACTGCATTTTGCCAGAAATTTAATACTTATAATTTATTGTAACCCATATTCTCAGTGTTAAAAGAGGAAAGAAAGCAAAAGTCTGAGGGCTTAAAATAAAATGGACTGTAGATTCATTGCTAAAACTCAGTTGGAGTCCTGAAATTTCCTTTTAATTTTAAAATGCACTTAACAAACTATTAAAAAGCACAAGAATGGCTATAAAATGGTGTCAGAACACTTTGTCCTCTATAGTCCTTCTATAAGAAGTGATTTGAGTTTGCTAGATCCAAAGAGGGATCGAAGGGCTCCTGGCTTAAATAGAAGACATGCTGTTCTGAGAAAAAGATCTCCAGTTTATTTGACACATTGTACTAGGCTGTCTACAAAAAAGCAGGAGCCACATTTTTCTTAGGCAGACTTATTTTCTCATCTAACGTTAGCATCACCTATATATCCAACATATTAAACGAGCGTTTCCTGACGCTCGTTTAAAACCTATAATCAGAACAATGTTAGCCAGATTTACTCTGATAGTCACTATTCTCTAAGATAGAATAAAGTGGGATTTTTTTGTGTAGAAAAATATTTTTCTGCACAACAGATATATATATGGTCTTGATAATCATAATAGTGACTTCAATCAAAGTTGAGAAAATAAAAGAATCTCATCCTGAAGTGCCTTAGATCTTTTGGTTTTCTTCAAGCTTAGATTATATTATCATCAATATAAAGCACTGGATTAAAGAAATGAAAATAAGATTATTCACATATTGTCCAGAAGAAAATATTAATGTTTTTGTCATTGTAATAGGACAGTAAGAAATTATAGCCCCTTCAAAAAGAACAAAGCTGATAATATTTGGAAGCCACAACATGTAAAGAAAACCTTCCAAACTTGGAGGGGACTTTTCTGAATAAGAAAAGATTTAGAAGAGCTGGTAGCGGAGTATGACCAGTAACTGACTTTTGTTCAGGACATGGGAGAGGATTCTGTGTAGTTTATGATGGCAGATCCAGGACAACAAGGTAGAAGTTATGAGGAGGTCAATTACATGACAGTTGTGTTTGTTCCTAATAGAAAAGGGTAGTTTTAGGAGTGTCTAATCTCCCCATCACTGGAAAACTTTAAGAAGTTACACATACAGGACAATAAAATATTCCAATAAAGGCACTAGTGATGGGACAAGACCTGTCCTTTCTCTTTAGCACCTAGGCAGCATTTCTTTCAGCTTCATTGAAAGAAGAAATCTTTACTGTTATGTTATAAAGAGGTGTTTAATTATAACATTTATTTGTATTTATCACCAAATAAAGGAAAGTCACATCGTCCCTAGTAAGAAATGCTAGAATTTTTGGGTTGATCCTAAGCAAAATTATGGACCAAGGAAATAGTTTTTAAAAAGTCAGTAGTTATTACTTTCTAAAGAACTTACATGTTTGAGCACAGGAAGAGAGCGCATTATGATCAATTTAAAATACAACAATCTGGACCTTTTATTAAATGGACTTCTATATAAATTATACCTTGGCCCAGGCTTCATGGTAAAATCATTCCCAATATGAGTTTCACAATATGGGGGTCAGACAAATACATTAATACAATTACTCTTATTTCGTTTATTAAAGAGATCTAAATATACATATTTAATCCATGGAAATGGATGAACATTTAAAGAATATAGGAGCATCATTTCAGGGACAAAACGATACCATCTACTGAATGATCCCCTGTTGCCCCGGAAGAGTTAATTTAGCTATCACCAGTGAAGAGGTAATAGTTTTTACTTTCCGGATACATGCTCTGATTTGAATAAAAATCAGAGTAAAATAACTAGACAGAAATAATCTATCTTTTATCTATTGATTATAATTAATATTAATCTCAGTGATTGCTACTGATGAAGACAGATTTATTCCTGCTAAAATGGTGGAGTCCTTGCTTTCAGAGTTAACTTCTTATTTTCTTTTTACATATTTATTCATCTTTTACAAAGTACCCAATTAATCTTCAGAGTCAAATTAGCAAGCCCATCAAACATTTGTCTCACCAAATACAGGCACTGTCTATTCAATAATAAAATGACGCTTAACCAAATTTATTCTTGAATCAGAATCATTGCTTATGTCAACTCAGTTTAATCCAGGAAGCTGTAGAGTTGATTGATGGACATTGTTTATACCTCGGTCACTTCTAAGAAAGAATTTTATTTGTTCACAGTAAATAATGGGCTCACCATTAAAACAGACTTTTTACTTTTCCAGTAAAACTATACTTAAGGAAAATGTCTTATGCAGTGGGGTGCAGCTACCAGAAGCAACACAGAAGAATAATAGCCCAACATTTGGAGCGGTAACAAAATAAAAGCTTCAACACAAACTCTAGAGAACTAAAATCGATATCACTTAGAAGTAGTATCAGCAGTGTATAGTAGTATATAGATGAATTTTAAAGGAGGTCAATGAAACAAATATGAACTGGTCATTTAGGTGTTAAATTAAAATAAAACCTATCTTCCAAATTCGAAGTGATTGTCCTCATGTGAAATAAATATTGCAAAGTCAGCATGCTGATTTTCATGTACACAGACTCAGAATACTAAGATGCAAAGCTGGGTTCAAGGACAATCTGTATTCTACAGCAACAACTTTCTTTGTCCCAAAGTCTCATTGTTTTCTTCTGTCAGTTTTAGCGATAACTCCAAAAATTTTAGTTCACTTTAGTCTTGATTAATTTATGTTTAAAACCATAGTGGAAACTGTGGGAGATTCTGGGAGAAATTATCTTGTATTTAGTGATAAACAATAATCCTAAGAGTTACTAAAACTTAGAAAAAATACCTTACAATAGGGGAAATTATGTTACAGTTTAGAGTTTTCTGCTCTAATATTATTGGAGAGGCATGAAATTTAGTAATAGTCATAATCTTCAGTTCTCTAGTTGCATATGGTTCGTTGTGCTAAATAATTTTGACATAGAATCTTACATTTTGAATTCAATTTCACTTTCTAAAGAAATAGAAGCACATCCCATGACAAAGAGGAGCTAGGAGAATTTGTGACCACCAGTCCAACCCTACAAAAAATACTGAAGGACATTCTAGGGAGAGAGAACAAGAATACGAGCATTTCAGGAACAGTGGCAGAGAGGCCTCAGGGAACGAGGCAGACAGTGAAGTGGAAGACAAAAATAGACTATCAATGGCATAAAAATAGAATAACAGAAATGAGGCAGAGAAGATTGGCTATAATCTCTAGTATAGAGGGCCTTGAAATATTAACAGAGAGAAACACAGGCAGAGTAGATCAGGAGATAGGGTCCATTGAGATGCTCTATATAGGGAGGCACTGAGACCCAAAACAAGCAGTGCACCCCATGGGAGTGAAAGGGGAGGAATTGTCTAAAAAAGGGAGGCAGAGGATACTGTTAATGGGGTAACAAGATTTAGAATTTACATTATTCTCACCACTCTGCTTGGATGGATTATGTGCTGTTCCAGTTTGTCTACTTACGCTAGACTTGAGGACATGGTCAGCTATCCCAAAAA